>JASANF010001906.1:0-23366 GCA_030248245.1 Trissonchulus sp. WLG1_4 | reverse complement strand
GTGGCAAAAAATTGCGCGTCGACACATTACGTGTATGTACTTCATGTACTTTACAAGCTGGCCAATATGATACCTGGCTTGATTTTTTGAACTTTCATGTTCCTATTGTGTGATGTCTGGGTCACAAATGGTGATTGGCTCAAAAATATCGACACAGTCATCGTTGTTGAGTATCTGGCTCTCATTATTTAACACCATGCAGCATTGAGTTTAACTCAATAGTTTTTCAGTGAACGTACAATTTTGAAGCAACAAGCTATTTTTTTGTCAACTATGAGCAAAACTGCTTTGGAGATATATGTACTACCTTAAGCTCGGTTCGCACGAATCCTTAAAAATCGGAGGAACAAGAAACACTTTTTGTTACCTGCTGCGAGAAAACAATAACGTTTCAGCTCATTTTTTGTATATCGTCCAGAGTTTGCCTTAGTTTACCTCTATGCGAAAAATCAACTTATTCAATTTGGTAGTTATTTTTAAAATGCTTAAAGACAAAATGATAGATACAAGAACAAGGACGAGTATGAACCGTGATTTAGAGTTACGTTACAGTCTCACATATTATGTAGAAAAGCGGGACACTCTTCTTTTTAGAAAAGGCAGATGCGCTCGTCATTTTTGGCCTAGTTGTTCACATTTCTCCACTCTAATGCTCAATGTTGGTTCAGAGCAACTATTCTACTGTATTTCACACTAGTAAAACCTCAGAGTTATGTTTCTCAGAATCAGTTACTTCACGAGAGATGGCTTCGGTATCCGACCAAAAGCTGACCAGTGACAAGTCATCACAGTTCCGCAGAAAGCTGTCCTTGTGACGCAGGCTCAGTCTGTGGTGACGGATCAAATCCCAGCACCAGCCCTATTTGTTCTAGGTTACGACGCCTTGGCCTTATCGAATCCAGGTGCGCAGATGTTTCATTTTTTATACGGAATGTTGGGCATCCCCCTAATGTTTCTGACCGGCGCTGATGTGGGAAAATTCCTGTCGGACACCATTCTCAACATGGACTACGATGTGATCGATCTGTGTCGACGATTTAGATGGAAAATATTGGCCTGCTGTAGGCGGGGAAAAGTCCAGGCTCAGGCAAGAATTGTAGATGTCGGTTCATACTTAAAGACGTATACGAAACCTGTTGGGCTAATGTTTCTAATGGTCGATTTCTACAGGCAGCCGTATACAAAACCTGTCAGGCTAATGTTTCTAGTTGTCTATTAATACTTACCAGCTGTATGTCCGTTCAACCGGTAAAGCTACGAATTAGTCATGAAACTAAGAGTGAGTAAGATGAGATTGTGGCGTGATTTATTCGTCATTTTGCCGGCTGAACGGACATATTGCTGTAATTTTGAATCGACTATGCATGGAGCTGTTACCTTACATCTGTGTGTTCGCAAACTATGTATTATTATCGGAATATTAAAATCAGAAAATTATTGTATTTTTATTTTTAATTTTTTAGGAAATACTATCTGATGAGCCCTATTTTTCAAAATTTATGGACACACTTTTTCGTTGCACAAGGTTCGCTCGAGTGAGTCAAAATTTTCCAAGTAAAGAATATAATACTTAATTGTATTTTTTCATTTCAATAAAGTTATCTGATTTGTATTTGGCTCGAATCAATCCTTGTATATTGTTCCATTTCAGAGCGACAAAATGCTAACCCAGCAAGAATTGCATACAAATCCAGGAACTGAATTCACTTTACTCTCAGTAGCAGATGCGGACGATCTAGTGGAACCAGGGCCCAAAGTTCTTTCCCCATTCTAGCTTATTTAGTGCTCATATTTCTGTACTGTTGTTTGGGCAGTTTTTTATTCATGTTTTTTGAAGGCGATTGGAGATTCGTCTACTATTTTCATTTTTCCTTTTGCTGCATTACCACTATTGCCCTTGGAACAGTGAACTGTAACAGTATGGTATATCTGATGCTGATCTTATGTTACTGTATTATTGGACTGGCTATTATCACCATGTGTATGGATTTAGCAGGGACCCATTTGAAACGATACTTTGAAATGCTGCATTATTTTGGACAGAATCGCTTTGACAGGTAAGATACTCTTTAAGAACTGTCATGAATTAAACGTTGACAAAAAATTACTGAACCCTGAGATACCTAAAACAGGTGGCGTGATTGTAGCAGCTACGCGCTGTTTTCTATGCCTGAAATTTATTTTTGTCCTAATGAAATCACATTTTTTCTATTGTCTCAGGATCCAGCAGTGTTTGGACAGACTTTAGATCAAGTTTGATCATTTTTATGAAACTGATCCTTGAGGAAGAATAGAAAGAGGATGCCCCAATTTAGAAAGAATGAAAGAAATGGGGGCGCCGGGAATCGAACCCGGGCCGCCTGCTTCGAAGTCAAGCATGCTAACCACTACACCACAGCCCCCGAGTCTCATAGGCCCTAATTCTCATTTACAACAGACTAAACCTTCATTTCATTGTGAAAAAACTGATTTCAATCATCAAGAACAAGCAAAAATCACGCCTTCCGTTTTGTTTCAGGGTTCAGTAATGTTTGGTTAGGTAATGGAAATAATGGATTGAAACTGTCATAGTAACAATCAAAAATTTAGTTCATAATTTAATTAATTTATTAATGGGAGTGTATAAATATTTGTAATATTTGCAATATTTATGTTGTATAAATTTTAAAATAAATAGCGTGTGCACGGGTACCTGGCCAATATAAAAGCAGCTCGCTCGTACACTGTGTGAGAAAACTTATAGAAGTACAAGTACAGTACAGTTTCGACTAGCGCTTTCAACTTTCAATAATAGTATCTCAATCTTTAACAGTAACAGTGGGCCTAATCCTTTACCGGATTAAACGGAGTCGACTTATTTTAGTCCGAGGTTTAAGAATGGCGAATCGGGTTAAACGGACTAAACTAGTTAAAATAAGTCAGCGACTTAATTTTAGTCTAACCACATTCGAAAACTACCACTGGACTAAACAGATTTAACATGCACGCTAACATTTAACATTAGCTTGCGTAATGTCCGTTTAGTCCGATTAGAAAGCAGCGCGCTAAAAGTTAAGTCCGTTTAATCCGGAGCTTTTGGAATGGCATTTTTTAGCTTAATTTTTTAAACCGTTTAGTCCGATTAAAATTAACCCTTTAATCCGGTAAAAGAAGCAAGGAGACCAGGGTGTCCAGGGAGACACTATTATGTACTTTTGATAACAGATTTTCAAACGTTAAAATTTTCATTTTGTGTTGTTTCAGGTTCGGTCTGCGGCGGCGTTTGTTGGCGGCTCTGGAGCGTCTGGGCACGAACGCGACCGATGACCTCGTGATGGCCATGGAAGCCTTGGCGCACAAAAAGGGGGACCTCACCTGGGAAGACATCAAGCGATATCTCGACCAACAGTGCTACTGGAGAGATCGACCCTTCATGCCTCGTTAGTTGCCATAAGGCTTGACTAATCCTAGGGCCAATTACTAAACTGGATTAAACGGATTAGAATAGAATTTGTTTGGTCAATAACTTATCTCGATGTTGAGGTAGACTTAAAAAATTTTGTGCACAATCCGGAGGTGCTACAAATAATAACTGCTAATTTCGTATAAATTCATAGACGATGTCGATTTAGCGGATTATATTTAGAGTTTTTTATTTAGGTACAACTGTTGCACAGCACAGTATATGTAGATTACAATTGAGATTAAGATATGTATATGATAGGATTTATAGGCTTCGCAAGTAATTTATGTATCTAATTTAAGCATAAAAACATGGCTACATTAAAACTTTAGGTTCCACTACAAAAATTTTGCACAACACAGCCTTACCACAACTACATGAAACGATAATAATTAAATCCTTATTAATTATGTCCTTTTCTCTTGATCATAGCAAATATGACTATTGCAGCAAAAAAACAGCAAAAAAACAGCAAAAAATGCTATGTACAATGTACATGAAGTCACATATTTTTTTGCTGAAACTTTGCCTTAGGGTCAATTCATACTTTACACCCGTATGTCCGTTCAGCCGGCAAAATTACGCTCTTGTTTTTTGTGGCAGGTCAAAGCGTTTACTGGAAATACATCGATGACAGCACATCGGCTAGCACGTGGACTTTACTGCGAAGAAACTCCATTACATCAGACATGTTACAAAAGTCCAACTCAACCCCCGAATATTTGGCCGACTATTTGAAGAACTACGACGCCGAGTATTTGTCAAAATTGCTTGCGCACGAAAAAGCAGGACCCTCTTCGAATTCGAGAAACGTTAATTTCGCCAGAATCGACCGAGGGGGGTCGTTGCCACGACCTAGCAAGCCAACCATAGTTATCGATCAACTAGATTGATCGAATTAATTGATTGGATTAACTGGATTAGATTAACTGAGTTAATGAAGTCTGCCCAACAACTTCTTGAACACTGAGACAAAACAAAACATGTGATTTCGTAAGAATATAATTTCAGTCAGAGTTTACAATATGTCGACGTAGAATTACAGATTTTTATCATTCAAAAACTTAATTCAATTAACGCAGTGGAGTGATTTTGTCGACTTTGAAGAAGTTAACATATTACATACCTGGAATAAAGCCCCTGTCTCGAATAAAGCCCCTGTCTCGAAAAAATGTAAAGTAAATTACCAGTGCGAAGTTATTTAAGTTAATTTCGTTAATCTAATCTAGTTAATCCGAATTCGTAAATTTCAGGCCCTTCAGGTTTTTGCTGTTTTTCTTAGAGTTCGCAACGGGTCGAAGTTTTACGACCCGACCCGACCCGACCCGACCCGAACCAACCCGATTTCTCGTTAAGCTGCTATAAAAACTCTTAAACACAAAATTTTCTTGTGAAGTTTTTGTTATTAGTTTTTCGTGATATGTAGGTGATACGGTCTGTGAATCTTCAGTCCAGTAGTCATTCTACCACGAGTCGATTAGCCTGAGAAAATGGTCAAACCGGCAAAATTCAACGTAAAAATTTAGGATTTTCACCCAAGATTTTTGACCCGAACTGACCCGCTTAACCCGCGGGTCGGAAAATCTCAACCCGACCCGACCCGTACAGGCCCAACCCGACCCGACCCGACCCGACCCGACCCGATTGCGAACTCTAGTTTTTCTAAGCTTTAATTTGGAATTTACTGAGCAGATTTTCGCAATTATTTGATTCGCCTTCATTTTTTTTAAATTTAAATTTTAAAATCTAGACATTGTAAGTGCTTTAATAATTTGTATTAAAAACTGGTTTGGTTGGTTTAGTAGTATTTAAAAAAAATTGGTTTAGTAAACGTAAGACTCTTCCAAGATTTTTTTCAAGATTTTTTCAAGATTTGTAAGACTCTTCCAATTTCATAAAAACAGAGACCTGCTGTGCTGCAGGTTTCAAATTTCAACTACGCTAAAACTAGGGTTTAAGAAAATCTGCGAAATTCGTAACGAAGCAGGCGATATTTCGTAATGAAATTATGTGCAAATCATATAAAAACGTACGTAAAACCATGGCTTAGTAAAACCATCTTTGTGAAATCCACCCAAAATGTTGAACACTGAGATAACATGTGGCGTGATTTTGGCAGCTACTTGTTGTACTCTTGATGGCTGAAATTTGTTCCTTTCGTAAAGAAATCGCGAAGTTTTTTTGTTTTGTCTTAGTACTCAGCATTTCTTGGTCAAACTTTAGGTTTGCTAAATGTTTATAAGTGTTTAGTACATATAATCGCTATTTAAATTAAATTATCAGAAATTCAGAACTATAGAGATTCAAATGTTGGATATATTTTAAGGCTAATTTTGTCCATTTTTTACTATCAAAATTTATTGGCCAAAAAAACCATTTTGATAATGTTATGGCGTCATGGTGAAGTTGTTATATTGCCGCTTTTTATTATTTAGATAATACAATCCCGACTAAAAAATGTGTTCACTACTGATTTGAAATTTCAGTGAAGTAAATAAACAAACAAATAAACTTTTTCTCTTGTGTTGGTACTCCGGTTCTTTGTAATATATGAATTTTGTTTTTGTCATGCACTTTGTTTGCAATACAGTCCAATTGGTCAATTAATAAATTAACTGTACTGTGCTGATTTTTGTTGTTCTAATGTACCCTTAACTAAAACAAAAGCTACATAGTTGCAAAAACAAATTTTTAGTAGTTATACCAAAACTCAAGATGGTTCCAACTTCCAAAGTAGCCTACTTTGTTTTAAAGCTATAACCAAAACATTTTCTGATGAACGTGTACTTTTGTAAATAAACAATATTAATTAAACATAAAACATATATACACATTAAATAAACATAAATAAACAATATCAAATAAACCCACAGTTAAATTTACTCGCTTCATGTTCTTTGATGAATTTTAATTAATTAATTAGTAAGGCACTTTTATTTAACAGAAAGTTAAAGAGGCACCAACAGGAATATAAAAAATGATGACACAGGTAGTTTTAAACACTGTACACTACCTAGTTGAGTGGGCATACGGTTAAAAAATCATACATATAAGAGGCAGGATATGACTTCTGTCATATGAGGACCCCTTACAAAAAAACGAGGGTAGGTATGTATATGTGGTAGAGTCACTAAAAACTATCGAAAGTAGGCAAACATTGCAGATAAACGTTCAAAAATTTTACTACATTTTGTGTAGTTTTTATTCATCATGGGGGGAGGTTGCTAAAATTTGGCCGGAGAGGGCTCCCAGAAATTTTGACCCCGTTACATGTTTGGTTTTGAACGATTGAATCGATTGCAGTTACTCTGTTTCTTCGGCAAGCGGATCAGCCATTGGATTAATGGCATCAAAAGTCGGATTAGCAAATCCGTAGAGTTCCAAATCCTGCATGGATTCAGTAAGGGAGCTAGATTCAACCGTCATTCGTTGAGCGCCAGGTTTTTTGAATCCGGGTTTGGTCGCCGCCCATAATTTAGGGCTAGCTTCTTCGTCTAGCAGTGTTTCTTGGTCGTCACCTTCAGTGCGTTGAATGTACTTGGCGACAACACCGCTGAAATGTGTTACGCGAACGACAGCTGTGCTGTGATTGGTTGTTTGGTGCTTTGGTACAAATAAGGTTTATTAACGGATTTACAATAAATAAATCATGATTTTGAATACATACGTATTTTTTATATCTAATATAAGAATACAAACAATACTACAGTCAATAAAATACTACAATACTACTACAAACAATACTACAGTTATTTATTTACACATGCTAAGTCTGCCCAAAAGTTAAGTTGCACGAAACGTCAGTGTAAAATTATTTACAAAATGAAATTGTCCATTAAAATTAAATTACATTTAATTAAATTTCGGGTTAGATAAGTACTTAGGAGTGTAAAAAAATCGAACCTTTCTAGCCATATTTTAAAAGCCAGAAATCACAAACCTTCCAGTATGCGCTTTTTTGGATAGGTAAATCAGAATTCCGAGTGTTAAACCGATCATAAAAAGAGCAAACATAAGCAAAATTCCAAAAGCACCTAAAAATTCATAATTATAATTGTTTATTCAAACTTAATATCAACGAGGAAAATGTTTACGCAAATGTCAAAGAGGTAGGTTATTTAAAATGTATGCTTATTGCTTTGGGACAAACGTACCTACACCTTTTCTTACGGATAAATATGAACATTAGCTTTTTTGAAAAAAAATTCAATTGGTCATATTATATATATATATATATATATATATATATATATATATATATATATATATATATATGTATATATATATACACATGCAAATTTATAAACTGAATATTAAGGGTCGATTCATACTTACATGCCGATCAGTCGTAAAAATTACGAAAGATTCAGATCACAATGACTTACCCATATTAGTATATTATTTGTTATACTTATTAGTGTCGTGATTATTTCTCAATTTTGCCGGCTGAACGGACATACGGTTGTAAGCATGAATCGACGATAAGTATAATCGTATAATTAAATATACCCCAGCGACTCTGGCTTAATTGACTAGAAACCTCGAACGAAATCGTTTCTGGGAAGACGCCTTGAACTGAAATCACAAGTATATATGATTACTATTTTTTATTTATTTTTTTAATTATTTTTATCCCAAGTATTTACCTGTTGTAAACAAATGTATATGTATTCTGAATCGTCATTAACCTGTTACTATCATGACATGCTAAACGGTTTTTTGACCGCTGCCGTTAAACTTTTTAGGTATATTTGCCAGAAGTCGTTTTACAAAACTATGAATCTACGTACTTTTTGTCTGAATTTTATATTTTCATTGCGAAATATGGCTTGATTCGTTACAGATTTTGTAAATTTTTTTAAACCGTGTAGATCAGGTTGAAATTTCAAACCTGCAGCACCGCAAGCCTTAGTTTTGAAATCGTGATTTCATAAAACCACTTTCATTGCAATTTTCAAATTAACAATGGTTAACAATTGCAATCCATTCGTGTTTCATCTTTTCTCATAGCTATCTGTACGTATGCTAACACTTGAAATAGTGTTTTTAATTTTAAATTAAATAAATTAAATTACTGGTTTTCAAGGCCATAGTAAACTCTTTCACAGTTCTGTCAAGATCCGAGAACCGATCCAAGCCGAGATCGCCCGGGTCAAGCAGGAACGTGATTTCGTAATCTTCGTTCGGATCCGCTGAACCAACTTTGATGATGTCCGCTTTCCACTGAGAAACACAAAGTTAATAGATTCACTCAAATTGGGATTAATACAGCTACGCTTTAATTTCAGTTGAACTTAATTGAACGAAAACGAAATGAAAACGAAAACGAAATGAAAACGAAAACGAAAGCGAAAACGAAAACTAAATGCACGAAACTCAAATAATTTTTATTGCGGCCCAAAAGTTGTAAGCCTACACACTTGATTTGATTCGTTTTTAATGGATGAGAGTGCCTGCCCTTTCTTCTGCCCTGAGTAGTGCTTTACTATTCAGGTTTGCCGCTCTCTTTCTCAGCTGCGTAGGTAAATATACTAAACTTACTAAAGAAGCATGCCGCCATAAACTTGACAGCTGAGACCGCCTCAGCTGCCAAATTACACAACGAGCGAAATCGAAAACGAAGCAAAGAGCGAAAACGAAACGAAAATGAACAAAGCAAAAGCGAAAACGAAAACGAAATTTTTATCAACTGAAATTAAAGCGTAGCTGTAATTAATTGGTTATCGACTTCTGCACTACCTATCTAATAGTCATTCTGTAGTAGTGGTTTGTGTATATCACTGTGCGCCTGTCCGTTTGAAATTCTAGTGTTTTGTGTTTTGACTAACGTCGAGTATAGGCATGGGCACGTTTACAAAAATCTGTAAACGTTTAAACGCTCGCGTTTACAGATGATAAAACGCGTTTAATCGTTTAAACGCGTTTTCCGATTGTTAAAAACGTTTTTTAACCGTTTAAACGGTTAAACAAGTGAGCGTTTAAACGCGTTTAAACGTTTAAACGGTTAAACAAGCAAGCGTTTAAACGTTTAAACGTTTACCGCGTTAAACGTTTAAACGCGGTTAAACGCGGTTAAACGTTTAAACGTTTAAACGTGTTAAAACGTTTAAACTTACTAAACGTTAAACGGGTCGAAAACCGCGTTTTTTGAACCCGTAAACGTTTAAACGCTTCTAAACCGTTTAAAACGTTTTAACGCGTTTAAACGGTTCAAACCGTTTAAACGTGCCCAAGCCTAGTCGAGTCGTAATATTTTAAACCATAGTTCCTACTGAATATAAACATACTTTTCACTTTCTGTCCATTACCTTTTTAGAATACTGACGGCGAGCAACAGCTGCTGTGATTATTCTCAAATCAGTTGTGTCGGAGCCGGAAAATTTGATAACAGCTCCTAAATTACGTTTGTGGCTTTTTCTACACGATCCACCTGTTTTACGCATTTATGGTTTATTTGGAAGGATATCAGATTTTCCAGGTTCAAACAACACAGGTACTGTAGCTACCAGCCATGTACCACAAACCTCACCCTTAGGGCGATTCATATATACTTGCAGCGCAGCCGTATGTCCGTTCAGCCGGCAAAATTACAAAATAATCACGCCACTAATTATGTTTATGATCAAGATGTGGTGTGATTATTTCGTAAATTTGACGGCTGAACGGACATACGGGTATAAGCATGAATCGACCCTTAAGCTGCGTGCCTGCGTAAATTACTTCCAGCGTCCCTTGAGCAACTGTCAGGAGGGCTTAATTTGCCTGTATCACCGACTGAACATAAATACCCACTGATTGCAGCTAAGTGAAAACTAGTGACCACCCATCACTATCGGCTATAGCTCTTTACACCACCCCCCTGACCATGTCAGTAGTCAGTCAGGCAAATTACGCTTGTGATTGGACCAAACACCCACAATAACCATACCCCAATATATGTATGTACGTTTTGCCGTACTTGTTGCGTATAATTTAATTAAATAATCGCTGCTAAAACTAGCTATCTGGCCGTAAATCGCAAATCGTAAATTACTATGATGAGTTGCATTTTGTCGCGACATATGTGACAATCCGAGGCAAAATGGCTGTATTGGACGAAAGTTAAGCAAATATCGCCAGAATCACCAGTTTTAATAATTCAGTTAGTGATACATGAATATGTAGCCGTCAACAGTCAAGCAAGCCCACGGTCTTGCAAAGCATATTTGATTTGGGTTCACACAAAAACATTACCTACATTTATCGAAGCAAGAGTACATAATTGAGAACCTTTTTGTTTCCTATTAGCGTATGCACTCTTTTCGAAATAATGGTGTCAACTTGTAGTGAAAATCATGGTACTACACTTTTCCCATTTAGCAACTAAGACCGCCAATGGACAATGGTTAGACTACCGCAAATTGCATGACAGTGTCCTTTTGGCTGGACCGGATCGGCACACCCGACGCTTTCTGGTGCTTTTATATGGAGGCACAGTTGTTCCATGATCTGAAAAAATAATAATCCAATAAAGTCTCCGCACATATTTAAGTTTGAAAAGGTTTTGTCTGAAGAACTGAATTTACCCAGTTTAATCTATAGTCATTGGATTAATAACGCAGAACATCAATGTACGCTAAAATTGGGTGATTGCATAATGTTTGGCATGCTAGTCAACTTTTGCCACATTACATATTTCTTGTGAAGCGCTGCTTATAGAAACCGTAAAAAGCTCCAAATTCTATTTCAAGTTTCATTTTGTAATAATGCTGAAATAATCGCAGAAACTCCGTTGTTATATTTGCTTCTTTGCCAACAAAACATTACAGTGGTTATATTACATATTACATATAACATTACATATACTGCTTTTAGTTAAACACATTTTTTTGTAAACTAGAGAAATAAGGGCCTACGACACTTGGAGGCTGTGGTGTAGTGGTTAGCATTCTCGACGTCGATACGAGCGGCCCAGGTTCGATTCCAAGCGCCTGCATTTTTCTTCTTACAGCCTCTACCTCTTCTCTGACGTTACTATGCAGACATCCTGACTCGACTTGACATGGCTGATTGAACACCGAAATTAGCGGTCTATCCAATCCTTCATTATTCATATCGAACCCATCGAAAAACCGCATTCGTTCATCGATAATTGTCATCCCCCCTTCCACTGTTTGAATTGCGTTTTCCACGTCTTCTGTCGTGTAGTTCTGGAACAAAATAAATTTTTCAAGAAAACAAGAAAACAGCAAACGTAGTAGTTTAAGTAAAAACAATAAATCACACCTCCGTGAAATTAGAACTCTGAATGTTTCAGTAAAATATTCTGTTTTTTAACGTAACAAACTTCTGTTTTTTAACGTAACAAACGTCAACTTTTATTATTTTTTTTTATTTATTTATTTAGCTCACAGTTTTATTGCGCGTGACATGATAAGCCAACACGCTCATTTAAATTTTACAAAATTTTAACGTTGAGGGTCATGACTTAAGCTTTAGTGCTCTATGTAAAATATAAGGTTTTAGATATGAGATTTGAGGTTTAAGCGTAAGCATAATATTAAAAAGTCAAAACTCAAGAGTTAACCCTTTAATTCCCACAGCTGCCATTTGGCACATCACGTGATGAATACCCAATCGGGGGCCATAAAACTTGATTTGTTCATTCTATTCAGCTGAACTGCAAATTGTTTTTTCAGAAAG
This sequence comes from Trissonchulus sp. WLG1_4, assembly GCA_030248245.1. NCBI lineage: Eukaryota > Metazoa > Nematoda > Enoplea > Enoplida > Ironidae > Trissonchulus > Trissonchulus sp. WLG1_4. Next base: position 11,242 of record JASANF010001906.1, on the reverse strand, counting down.
CTTAGATCTTTATATTTAGTGGCCAAATTTTGAATCTTCTGCCGCACAACAAAACCTATGCTTCCATAAGCAATGTGCAAATTTAACTTTTTTTCATCGTAAAAGTAGTATTTTCTTCGTGACCTCATCAAGATTTTGGGTTGCGCCGCCAGCAGTCAACTTTGTATGCATCAGATACAACAAATGTTGTACTCTATTGCTAGCCTTCAACTATGGCAAGCGCACGACTTTTGTGTTAATACTCTAGGGGGAGGTACATATTATGCCTGAGCGATGGCGCAATTTTTTCACAAATTCTCAACTTTGAGCGCTTATAACGCAAAAACGGTGCGTCCTAGACAATTAATCGACTCGATATGATTTGTGCACCATTCATTTCTCTATCGAGTGGTGGTTTCGCGATCTCTCAACGATGCACGTAACTCGAGCAATAATCAAAAAACTAGAAGGTGTCAGAATCAGGCTGCCTGGCGCGAGATGCTCTGGGCATTAAAGGGTTAAGGAGGAAATGTTGAATCGCAAATATTGCAATATTTTTTGCCTGGTTGCAATTTTTTGGTAATATTAGCTTGAAATCGCTCAGTTTTGAGCTCGCGGATCAACAATTTTTTAATTCAGTTTTCTTATAACCCTTTAATTCCCACAGCTGCCATTTGGCACATCACGTGATGAATACCCAATCGGGGGCCATAAAACTTGATTTGTTCATTCTATTCAGCTGAACTGCAAATTGTTTTTTCAGAAAGCTTAGATCTTTATATTTAGTGGCCAAATTTTGAATCTTCTGCCGCACAACAAAACCTATGCTTCCATAAGCAATGTGCAAATTTAACTTTTTTTCATCGTAAAAGTAGTATTTTCTTCGTGACCTCATCAAGATTTTGGGTTGCGCCGCCAGCAGTCAACTTTGTATGCATCAGATACAACAAATGTTGTACTCTATTGCTAGCCTTCAACTATGGCAAGCGCACGACTTTTGTGTTAATACTCTAGGGGGAGGTACATATTATGCCTGAGCGATGGCGCAATTTTTTCACAAATTCTCAACTTTGAGCGCTTATAACGCAAAAACGGTGCGTCCTAGACAATTAATCGACTCGATATGATTTGTGCACCATTCATTTCTCTATCGAGTGGTGGTTTCGCGATCTCTCAACGATGCACGTAACTCGAGCAATAATCAAAAAACTAGAAGGTGTCAGAATCAGGCTGCCTGGCGCGAGATGCTCTGGGCATTAAAGGGTTAAGGGTCGCTTCATACTGTTCGTTCATCCGTCAAAATCACGAAATAATCACGCCACAAGCTGATATTACACACTAACAATAGTTGCATGCTCACTGCTTACTTTGTAGGCTGAATAGACATACGGCTGTAAGTATACCTAAATCGACCCTTAAAACTAAAAACTTAGCGTGGATTACACAAAGATGGTTTTACCAAACCATGGTTTACGTACGTCTTCATATAATTTGCACATAAATTCATTACGGAATATTGCCTGATTCGTTACGAATTTCCTAAATTTTCTAAAACCATGGTTTTAGCTCAGTCGCAATTTCAGCAGAACAAAAACTGGCTTTGCTGCAGGTTTAAAATTTTAACAGAGCTAAAACGATGGTTTTAGAAAATCCAGAAAATTCAACTAATCAGGCGAAATTTCGTAATGAATTTGCGTATATCATCATGCCAAACTCACGTTATAAATCCATGGTTTTATAAAACCATCTTTGTGAAATCCACCCTTAAGTTTTAAGACTTAAGTTTTACCACTCTAGCCATGCTAAGCCGACCCACGACGACCGACTCGGTGAGAGCCACTCGCCAGGAATTGGCCTCTGGGAAAATAGCCTCGTCCAGGCTAGACGGAATGGCGTCGGCGTGAAGAATTGGATTTCTCCCACGAGGCGTCACCCAGTTGCGGGGGTCGAACCAGGAATCGCGGCGAGATTTGAATGTGTGCACTGAAATAAATTTTTTAGATCCTTGATTTTTTTATTTTTGTAGTTTAACGGAGATGCACGGGAGCAATCGGTAAGGGTGGTACGCTACCCCCAGGAAAGTGGGTGGTCCCTATTTTTTTTGGCGACAGTCGAACAAAATTTTGCACTTTTTTTTGCTTATTTTTGGGGCACCTGCTTATTTTTCATTCCAACGTCAGAGGGGTTGGGTCCTGGGGGTTGTCCGGAACGAAAACGTAAGCTAACTAAAGTATACCAAAAATAGTTGCGCCACTTACATATATGTTTCAGTCAGTGGCATGGCTTCTGCGATTACTTGCTGTACTCTTGACCGTCAAAATCTATTCTTTTCGTAACTAAATCACATATTTCGTTTTCTCAAGTGGTGCAACTATTTTCTGTCAGACTTTCGCTTTGCACACCTTGTGACGGATCCTGATTCTTGCAGTAATCACTGTGGTCTGGCACTGCCCAACTCGTTAAACCAGATTCCGTGCTGTCGAAAACAATTTCCATTGTAGATGAAAAGTCCTGAAAATATATGTACTTAGTCAATTTATGCCATTTTAAATTACTAACGATCCTAAAGCAGATGCGCTCAAATGAAGCATTCAAAACAAGTCAAAACCTGTCACATGCAATTACCAACTCTACATTACACAACAATAAGTATACGCCATATATATGTCATTTATGCCATTTTGAAATGCTTACAATTTCTTTTGCCATGAATCTGCCAAATTCCAGGAAGACCGGACCCTCATATTCGTCCGGGAATTTTATGATCGAACCGGGACAAGCTGGTTTTTGGCTTTCCCAGTTTTCCGGGCTGAGCAGGTCCGTATTCGGGGCAAATTCTTTGGTTGATCTGTATGTTTCTAAAAAAAGCCTTGACTATAATTGTGTTGAAAGAAAGGGGAGGCCCAATTTTAGAAAGATTGAAAGAAATGGAGGCGCCGGGAATCGAACCCGCACCGCCTGCTTCGAAGTCAAGCATACTACCACTACACCACGTCCTCGAATCCCAGGCCCTAATTCCTATTTACAACAGCTGACTTTAGTTTGACTAAACTGTTGCTAAAATCATGCTTAAAATGCCATTACAAAACTTACAAATTAAACGGACTTTAACGGACCGCTTATCGGTCCTACTAAACGACTCAGCAGCGCAAGCTGTAGTGTTAATAAAACCTGTTAGTCCGGTACTCCCGTGGTAGTTTAGGAATTGGGTTGGACTAAAATTAAGCAGCTGACTTATTTTTATTTCAACATGCCTCCGATATGCCATTCCTAAACTTTGAACTAAAATTAGTTTAGTCCGTTTAATCTGGTAAAAATATCGGACCTAAAATCAATTTAATTCAATACTTGACTTGAGGCCTTTAAAGGGTTAATTATAATCGGACTAAACGGCTTAAAAATTAGGCTAAAAATGCCATTCTAAAACTTTCGGATTAAACGGACTTAACTTTTAGCGCGCTGCTTTTTAATCTGACTAAACAGACTCAACTATGCACGCTAATGTTGAGCGTGCAGTTCAAGTCCGTTTAGTAATGTACTCCAGTGGTAGTTTTGGAATGCGGTCAGACTAAAATTAAGCCGCTGACTTATTTTAACTCGTTTAGTCCTTTTAACCCGATTTGTCATTCCAAAACCTCGGACTAATACAAGTCCAGTCCGTTAAATCCGGTAAAGGAACTGGCCCTTGGAAACGGTTTTGCGATGTTTTCTAGGTGGTTTCAAAGTGCTCCATCCGAAGCGAAGCTTTACAATAAAACTACTTACTGTGAAAAGGAAATTACTTACTTTGTCTTAACCGCATTCCATCGGTTAGACATAAGACCAGAAATATCAAAAAAGACAGTCTCATTAGTTCCATGTCTTGAAAAAAGTTCGATTCAAGTTACCAATCGATAGATATATATTCGTGAGAACACATGACATTTTTAAAAATTTATACCATGAAGTTTACTCTAATTTTAACTTTACTATTCTAATCTCACAAACAGGGATCCTTATATCTCAAACGAACTTTCCTACATCTGTAACAGGAGTTCATTTCTGAAAAATAATGTCTTGATCAGCTTTTTGTCTTTTTGTGAAATAGCCGCTTTAGTTCGGAAATATAGCCTTCATTTCTCATTCTTTACTTGCAAAAACTTTTGGGCAATTTGATTGGTCACCAAGACTGTATTTTGATTGGTTAGATTTCGGAAATAAAATTGGTGAACGAAACGTAATCTTAAAATCAACTATTTCACTTCTTTCATTTTTTAAATTCTAATTCATGAAAAAACGATATATCAAAATATCAATTAATCATTAAATCATTAATCATTAATCATTAAACATTAATTGTGCATTAAAAATTTTCAAAAGTTAAAACACTTCAATTCAAGATATCATTAAATCAATAAAGCACGTATGAAACAGCCCTGTAGAATAGAACGATAGAACATGCAGTAAATGCGCATTTGAAACTTAATCCTTTCAGTGGTATTGCTATATAAAGTTGAACAAACACTGAATTATAAGCAAAATTGCTGTGAATATAATGTCAACAAGTAGCAATTTCGCGCAAATGTTCAGAAAAGCTTCATGTTGTGGAAACCTACTCATTTTTTCATCTTTTTATTTCTTTTATGTCTGACGTTCACTGTTATTTCGTTCTTTTGTCTCATTTAGGGTTGTTTCAATAAATTCATTTAATCATTGAAACCCACTTTCAAATTCAATTTCAATATCAATTATTAATTGATACTGAAATTGAAAATAATTAGCCTAAAAATTGATAATGGTATTGAAATTGAAAATAATTGGGCAAAAAATTGGTAATGGTATTGAAATTGAAATTAATTCCGTAATTGAAACAACGCTAGTCTCATTGTCCTGTTAAAATTGTAAAACTACATGATAAATGTAAATTTATTTGCAAATTGCAGAACTTTCATTGAATCTTAGCCCCTTTCTTTGGAAAATTCAACTTGTTAGGCCTAATTTTTTCGTGCTTTCGTTCTTGACAATTTTTGCAGGAAAACTCGGGGCATATATATTCCTTTACCGGATTAAACGGACTGGACAAATGTTAGTCCGAGGTGTTGAAATCGCGAATACGGTTAAACGGACTAAACGAGTTAAAATAAGTCAGCGGCTTAAGTTTGGTCTGACACCATTCCAAAACTACCACAGGACAACGGATTTAACATGCTCGCTGAACATTAGCGTGCATAGTTAAAGGCCGTTTACTCCCATTAAAAAGCAGCGCGCTAAAACTGAAGTCCGTTTAATCCGGAGGTTTTGGAATGGTAATTTTTACCTTAACTTTTAAACCGTTTAGTCTGATTAAAATTAACCCTTATATCCGGTAAATGAATGGGCCCTTAGTCATCTTAAACATTTATGACTTAATCTTTCTGAAACATTGGCAGATGTGCCCAAAGGTATTTTACAAACCTTATTTGAGATGTGATATAACCTACTTTTAAAATAATACAATTGATAAATTATTGCTTTTATTCAAAAATATGTATAGAAGATCGTCAAGTGGACGTAGCTTTAATAATAATTGCAGCAACATTACGTACAAGTTAAGATATAAATAAAGCTAACATTTAGCATAAAGTAAACACATAAATTACAACAGTCGGTTATAATATAAATATAGGATCTATAACAGCGATATTTACAATCTAACATATAAACATTTTTTTTCGGATGAAAAAGAGGCCTTACCATTTCTTTACCGGATTTAACATACTGGATTTATTTTAGTCTTTTCAGTGTAGACATGGATTAGAGTGACGATTTTAACAAATTTTTTAAATCACGTTTTCACAAACATTCTTAAAATCACCAGAGCATATTTTTCTTTAACTAGACTGAAATTCGGACATTGGCTCCAAAATAAAGAATCTGATTTTACGACTACGAACGCTTGATATATAACAGATCCCGGTTGAGTACCACTGTTAGCTACGTGTAAATATAGGGATGGTGAGTATCTGTAACATCGTCGCCTTAGTATCTTGACAGTTTATCCGATCCTAGCCTCCTGCTACCGCCGGGTTCATACTTGTCCTTAAGCACACAGAAACAGGGAGAAGGACAATTTTGGTCAGCTGCTGTGATAAATTGAGATATGGATTTAAGCTAATTGTTTGTACACAGTCTAATTTTAAGAGATATAAATCACAGCCCGTTTGCGTACACTGTAAACCAGTTTTGCGAATCTTACTCGAAATCTAACTACAAAACAAATACATATACATTATACATTCATAAAAGCAGTATCAACTTGTGCAATCAGTGTGCAAAAATTAGTAGGTATGTAATTCGTACAACGAAAGTGATTTGTTCTACACTCTTGGTTCTACCGATTTTAGCTTTTTAGCGTATGCGTAACTCTTCTGTTTGGTAGGCTTGGCATGATTTAGCATGACGTAAAATAACTTAAAAACTGTAGTTATGCTTTAAACGTTAAAGTCTAAGCCTAAAACATTCCTTGGCTAAGGCTAAGCTTAGGCTAAAGGCCTATTCACACAGGGCTCATTTTGCTGCATGGCGTACGCCATGGCGCATGAGCGGGCGCACACGCACACTTGCCTACTGCATTGTATGAGCGGGTGCATTCTGTTTTCACACAGCCTGCTGCATTATTTCACACAATGCAGTAGGCAAGTGTGTGTGTGTGCCCGCTCATGCGCCCTCGTGTGAATAGGCCTTGAAGGTTTAGGTTTATGTAGCTTAAGCTTAGGCTTGTACTTCGGCGTTGGCTTAAACAAGTATGTACAAGTATACTTTGTAGCACGGTCAAGCGTGCTCTCATGTATTTGTATGCACGCTGACGCTGTGCGTGGGAAACCCGAGTGCGTGGCACGAGTGCGCTACGTGCTCAAATTTGATTGGTTCAGAGCCCGAGGCAAGTGCTGTATACATTAACCTGTTTTTTAGGTCAAACTAACCCCACACAACACTAGCCGTACAGTAGCACATCAGTCAACAATAATAGCACAGGCAATAGCAGTCCACCAATCAGAAGGCACCATTGCGGGGTCACGTGACAGCCCGGATTGCAACCGTCCAATCGGCACGTCTGAATACATCCCTGCATTTCGCGACTGTCAAACATGAAACTGCCGCACATGTTGCCGAGGTCGTCATAGGAACAGTCGCGGACATAGAGTTCATCCTCGGAGTCTGAAAGTGGAAAAAAGTTTAGTGGTGTCGTGAAGTATGTCTAACAAGTGTGACATGAGAAAAAAGACAAATGATTCTTAGTGGCGGTGGTGTAGTGGTTAGCGTTCTCGACGTCGGCGCGAGCGACACAAGTTCGATTCCTAGTGTTTGTTAATTATGGCGGCTGAACGGACATACGGCTGCAAGAGTATGTCGGCCCTAACGCTCGATGTCGATTCATACTTACAGCCGTATATGCGTTCGTCCGGAAAAATTACAAAATATATAGTCACGCCACTAATCGTGTATATATAAAGATCAGGGCCCGATTTATCGAAACAAAATGTTCGTCGTTGAAAATGTTCGTCGTTGAAATAGCAAATGTTCGTCGTTGGAAAGCAAATGTCCGTCGTTGAAAAACAAATGTTCGTCGCTGAAAGTTTGTCGTTGAAAAATTTTTCAACGACGAGCTTCGGTTGTTTAGAACAACGAACATTAGTTTTTCAACGACGAACATTTGTTTTTCAACGACGAACATTTGTTTTTTCAACGACGAGCATTTTCAGCGACAAACACTTGCTTTTTCTACGACGAACATTTGTTTTTTAACGACGAACATTTCTTTTTCAACGACGAACATTTGTCCTATAATTACGTGTTATGTTCGTCGTTGAAAAGGTTTCGATCAATCCAAAATTTTCAACAACGAACATTTTCAACGACGAACATTTTCAACGACGAACATTTTGCTTCCATAAATCGGGCCCAGGTTGTGCCATGATTATTTCCTAATTTTGGCGGCTGCACGGACATATGCGCTGCAAGTATGAATCGACCCTCAGACCTCGAGAATAATTATTCTACTTATGTATGTAGCTTAGGAATAGCTACATACATAGCTAATAAGTCAAGCAATTAGGTCGATTAATACATACTTACAGCCGTATGTCTGTAGGTATAGCCGGCAAAATTACGAAATAGTCACGCTACTAATCATGTATAAGATCAGATTGTGGCGTGATTTTACCGTAATTTTACCGGATGAACGGACGTATACGGCTGTAAGTATGAATTAGAACCTAAATCCCAAAACTTCGAGAAGAACTATTCTGGAATATATAGCTTAGGATCAGCTAGCGAATGAGTCGGTGCCATTTAATAATCGCAAACTGACTGCTGCCGACGACTTTGATGCAGTAGTGTCCCGGGAAAAGGCCTTGTCTCTTTGGTCTGCCGGACTTGCAGTATTTCGAGTATTGGTTTTGGCGAGCGAAGTAGGGGTCGCGACAGGTCGGGTTGGAGCCGTTGCGAGACTCACATTTGAAGCAGCCAATGCTGGACACTAAAATATAAAAAGTTGTCCTCAAGAACACAAGGACAAGGACAAGGACAAAGTTCGGTCAGCTGCTGTGAAGTAATATTGTCTAAAGCAATGCGATTTGACATGAATCGATGTGATCTTTTCAAAAATCAATTCAGTAGATTTTATGTCATGTGGACTTCTTAACAACCAATTGAATCGAAGCGCTTCGAAGCGCGTTGGAATTGTCCTCATTTGTATTAAATCGCATAATAATGTTATTTTAATGCATCTTTTTTATTGTTAGTACTTTCTCAGTTATTTTTCACTTTACTTTCAATATATATTTGGTTTTTATTTTTGAAAATATTGAAATTTGAAAATTTTAAATGAGTTTGGAAAAAAAAAGAACCCAAAAATACGGGTTTCGATGCCGTTTCTTTAAGACAGTATCTACTTTTGCTGCGCCTGTTCCAATTTAGAATCAATCACAGCAGCCACAACTTGTTGCGCGCTGACATTTTGGTGCAAAAGTAAAGCTAGATTTGAATTTTCAATGCGCAGCGTCGCTTTGAAGCGCAGCGTTGCTTTGAAGCCGTTTTTCGTTTTGAAAGAAAGCGATGCCGGGCTTTGCGACTTCAAAACGATGCCAGCTTTGACTTCAATTCAAAGCGCGTCAAAGCAAAGCTTGGCTTTGCTGTGAGGCGCTTCAGAGCAAAGCCGAGCTTTGGAAACTATAGCACCGGCTTGGATTTACTTTGATTTGATTCGAACCTATTGAAAATCGATTGATTTGATGCATCAAAAGTCAAAACAATCCTATTGAGATATCAAGTTGTAAAAACTGAAAAGTAGCAACCCGAGTATGCCATATGTTTTTGCCTCGTTTTTTTGCTTAATTTTTGAACAACTGTAATACTCTGGGCCCAATTGTATAAAGATTTCAACGGCCGTAATGAACGGCCGTTAAAATCATTCATGCGTTCGTTCATATCAACTTCCGTTGAAATTGTTTGAATTTTATAAACAATGCAATTGTATAATTTTAGCAAGAAAAATGTGAATTTCAATAGTGAGTTTATGAAGAAAAGTCCGTTGAGATTAACGGCCGCTGAAATTCATTATACAATCGGGCCCTGGTGTTTAAGAGACTCCATTTCGTCTAAATAAACCTATCTTTCCAATTAACTTACCAAGCGGTGTCTGAAAAGCGACAATTAAATAAACAAATGCAATCGATGGTAATGTTAAGAACGTATAAGTAGTCTGCCGCATTTCATGTCGGAATCCTGCAAGAACAAAACCTGTCAAGCTTATGTTTCAAACAATTCAAGACGTGTTGGGGCAAAACGAAACCTGTTAGTCTTATGTTTCCAATATCTGAGCTACTATGTGAAACTTGTTGCCTCCTTCTACCCAAAACAAAACGTGGTAAAAAAGCAAAAGTCAAACTATAGCAATTGTGCGCTTTCAGTTTTTTTATCATGAAATTATACCAAAAACTCAAAAATGATTTTTTTATACAAAACCTCTCAAGTATATACATATATTGATCAAGAGTTTATAGTGACCTGAACTAATCAGATTTGACCTAGCATACCTAGCATCAGATCTGACTCAAAAACTCAGTAAAATAGAAAAAAACCAATGCTATTTCAGAAAAAAATCAGCTCGTTCTGGCGCAAAAACAGGTCAAAGCAATCATAAATAATAGTACCGAATATTTACGTCTCAGTGCGTTGAAAGTGTTATTTGGGAAAAATTTTCACAGCGGGTTACCTTTATGCTTTAAAATTGAGCTCTCTCTGAAAGATGAGTGTTAGCCTTTGAATAGCATGAAAGAAAATTGCCTCACTCCATAGGGAGTACTCATGTGAAGAAAAATTGGTTGGTGTGCTTTAACGTAGGCTGAAGATGACTTTGAAAATAAGCATTAGTAAATAAGTTTTAAATTTTAAGTTTAAATGTGCGGAACTTTTTTTGATTTATTGATTGAAAAAAAGCTGTTATAAACCTTTATTTCTGGTCAAAAAAGATGTTAACAGAAGTTATTAGAATATTTTAATGTGAAAACTTTGAAACTCATGTTGAGGGATCATGTCTGAGTTTTATGCAAATCAATTGAAATGAACAGCTAATTATTATGTCCTCTCAAAGGCCAATCTCAGGCCATTTTTTCAAAATTGAAAGTTCTGTTGACCGTCAAGACACATTTATGCACCAAAAAGTCATAAGACATCAATTTAGTACGAAACACATAAAACACAAACGCATCCAGTTTCTATAGTATTTAAAGATTTTACGACAGCTAATCATCGTCCCAGTAGATCAATGGTAGAGCGCTCGACTGCAAACCCAGAGATGGGTGGTTCGAATCACCCCTGAGTCATTCCGATGCTGTTGCTGCCTTTCTTTCAGTAAGATCCGCCCATCCTTTTTTGACAATCGAACATATTATTAGCTTTTATTGTAAGTAAAACAAAAACAAACACAATATCAAAAAAATTGCCGAAACTTGATTTGAACGCGAAACATAAAACTTTAGTGTCTCAAGTTTACATCCAAGTTGCTTTTGAACGTGCAGTTAGTTGAAGGTTTATGAAAGTTTATGAATCAGTTCTAAAGAGTATGACGTAAATATTTTCTTATTGAACAATGTCTTTTTTGCTACGACTTAAATACACTTTAATAACTCAGATTTAAATGTACTTTAATAACTCAAATTTGACATGACTAGGCTTTTAAGACACTACGTATCAATCAATCATATACAAAGCATAATGTTCAACACAGGAGCATACATATGGT
>JASANF010001905.1:0-76352 GCA_030248245.1 Trissonchulus sp. WLG1_4 | reverse complement strand
GCTGTCGCGCTAACCCTGATTCTTTGCGTCGGTGTAGCCAAAAAATTAAAAATTGTGACGTATGAAAATTGAAAGTTGCTTCAGCTTATGTAGCATTACAGTCACAGCTTGTTTGGGTGTCTGAACATAGATTACATTACAGTTAGTGTTTTGAATGCAAATAAAGAACAATATATCAGCATGATGAGTGAAATTAAGCAAGCAAGCAAAATTCTATTCAGTTACCTCTGACAGCAAGTCATTGTAGGCACCCTATGACACAGCTGACGCAGCAAATATGGTGTCGTTAATGCTCTGTTCATGATTTCAACAAGCAACACCAAAAATGTCAACGATGTGCACCAAGTTTCTGAAAGATATCACATTTTAATCGATAGGAGTAAATCGAAACAAAACGTTTACGCAGCTGTATGTAGAAGTAGCTAGAGGCAAGCCAACCCGACACGAATTTTCAGGCAGGACAAGCCCCAACCGTCTGATTTGGCCTATGAAAAAAATTCCCCCTGCTCCTGAGACAAAATGTGCCCTTAATTAAGCCTTTTATGCGCACTGTAAACTTTAGGCACCCCTCGTGATGAATAGTGAATACCCAATCTAGAACAACAAAACATGGTTAGCTTAGTCTAGTCAACTGATTTTCGAATTTTTTTCAGGAATTGCAGATCCTTGCATTTAAGTGGCCCAATTTTAGTCCTAGTGCCACGAAAAACAAAAGCTATGCTAATGCTTCACTGACCAACAAGGGCGTTTTCCCAGTGAATTTTTACACAAGGATCCCCCTTTGGCCTTTATGGTCCGGCCGTCAAAATTTCCTGATGTATACGTCTCTAATTGACCAAATTTGGCCTGAAAATAAAAAAGTTTTCCCACTTTTTTCTCAGGGCTGCCGCCCCCGAACCCCTGCGTTGCGACTTTGCAGGGCCTACAACTTTGTGGCTTACTATTCATTATTATTATCTTTCGTCGAAGCCTATGCATGTATATACGACTACATTATGTTGCATTTGCATATCTACACGATTATATGCTACATTTACTTGTGTAATACACTGTCTGACCCTGACGTGACGTTACCAATCGTTTGTTTTTAATTTTTGTCATAAAAAATTTCTGATACGTCTGCAGTTGACCAAATTCGGTCTAAAAATTAAAAAATCGCCAATTTTTTCTAGGGGGCTGACTCCCCCCGTCCCCTGCAACTTTGTGCTTTACTGATCTTGAGTTTGTTAGGTTTATAAGTGTTAAATTGCCAAAAAGTGCATTTTAACACATTACAAAAAATCTAAGTCATTCCCCCCGAAATTTTCTTCTGGGTGCGCCACTGCTGAGCAATATGCAAATCAGATTTTTTTCGCCAAGAATAGCATTTTCTTTATGGTCTCATTCAGTCTATGGTGTAGCCTTCAACTATGGCAAGCGCACTGTTGCTGTGTTAACTCTAGCTAGAACAAAAATTATGCAGATTCAAACTTGAGCGCTCAACTCATTCAAACTCAACAACGAGCTCTTAGACTCTTAAGCTACACTAACGTTTTATTTACATTAAATTCTCTATCGAATGGCGGCTTTGCTATCTCTTTACAACGCACGTAACTCGAACAATGGCCAAGAAACTAGGCATACAGCCTGAGTACCTAGAGGAAGGACGAAGGACACGTCTTCACTGAAGGGTTAAATTAAAAATTTGCCCGATGTATTCCAAAAAGGAGCAAAAAGCAAAACATTAAAATTCAGCAAAAATACAAATCGAAATTTTTTGAGTTGTCGAAATAACAGGACAAAAGGCTCCTTGAAGGCTCATTTTGAAAAATTCGTAACAGGCCCAACCTCTTACAAGACAGACAACACCAATAATTGTACGAGTATGATATAAATGCGTCGAGTATCTACATGCTGCAGATTTTTCTGACTAGGTCCTCATTAGTCTTGTCACAACTACCCAATTAACCTATCGGAACATTTCCGCCGAGTATTTTCCCAAGAAATAAGAAGTCTCCCATATTACCCAGTCTGATCGGGTTTTTAGAGTGAAACGTAGCAGCTGTCCAGTGCTTCATGTATTTTTTATTATATGTATGTTTATAGACACAGTACAACACTTAACCAGCGTTAAGTATTAGGTTTTTGCCACCAATTATAAGTTTCTGAACAGTAAACAATATTTACAGACAACTACAAACACAAAATCAATACAAAATTTTATTCAGTAACACTTTTATTCATACATGCAAAAAATTTAACAATCAGAGCTTGAAAATATGTAACACAAGTAGACAGCGTTCCGTTCAACACAAACACAAAGTCGAACAGGGTTAATATTGCATTTTAGTTTAATATGACGTGTTCTCATTTAACGTATTTCAGTGGTTCGTCCGGAGGTAAAACCTGGCGTCTTCTTGAGGTACAACAATACGGCCAGCAATCAGTCAAAACATCACAGACGTGTCCTTGTATTCTCTTCACAGATGCGATGTAGCGTTTTGAGGAAAAATAATACCGTTCCAAACAAGCCAAGACGATACGGACAAATCACGTTTGTCAACGTCTGACAGGTGTCATATTAAATGGAATCAGGAACAACTTCATTGCTTCTTTTCAAATTTGGATTTGGAACGTTCGATGTGATTCTGAAATAAAGCATAGGACAATGAAAAATATCAATTAATAGATATCCGAATTTCCCAAAAATGAATGATCTTCCCGCAAACCAATACTGCGGTAAAAAATTTGCAGATCTCTGACCTCTCAATTTTGTCTCTGCCCTGATCGAGCAAAAATACCCTAGAAATTTCCGAAAAAGTATTACTTTTATCACTATTCTTGGGGTTGCTTCTTAAGCCCGGTTCATACTTGTCCTTAAGAACACAGGGACAGGGACAAGGACAATTTTTGGTCAGCTATTGTGCATCTTTGGCCAAATCGTTGCGTCTAACTTTTTGCATATGAGTTTTACTTGACCTGAACTTCTTTCGTTCAAAAAAGTGGCTCATTTGGCCACGTAGTTTTCTTGAAACTGCTTAAGGACAAATTGATAGGGACAAGGATATGGACGAGTATGAACCGGGCTTTAGGGCGCTCACTATTCTTCCTTCCAACGTCTATGTACGTCTCTGAGCCAAAAGCAACTTTCTGTCGCTACTTTGACCGCTTAAACGGAATAGACAGTTTAAATTTGCTAGGTATATAAATAAAGAAATGAACTGTGTCGCCTTGAACTAAACTCCAAGCGAAGCTACATCTAAACCACGGTTCACAGTTCATACTAGTCGTAAAGTATTCGTTCTTGCATATTATAAACGTGAACCAGGGTCTGTACTTATTTTAGTCCGAGGCTTTGGAATGGCAAATCGGGTTAAACGGACTAAACGAGTTAACATAAGTCAGCAGCTTAATTATAGTCTGACCCCATTCCAAAACTACCACTGGACTAAACGACTTTAACATGCACGCCTACGTCCGTTTAGTCCGATTAAAAACCAGCGCGCTAAAAGTTGAGTCCGTTTAATCCGGAGGTATTGGAATAGAATTTTCCGGCATAATTTTTAAACCGCTTAGTCCAATTATAATTAACCCTTTAATCCGGTAAAGGTATAGGCCCTTAAAGATGAAATGAAATTGCAGACAAGGGCAGTGCTAATCCACTCCTACACTTCTTTTCTTTCTACAAAAGTATATACCTACAATCGTTCGCGCCCATTATTAATGCCAACGACTAATTTTTTTATGTAACTATTCACTTTTGCCATATCACTGAAAATTCCAGATGCACGTGATGCGTGACGCTCCCGTGTTCTCTGCTTGTCCACATAGTCAGCTGTCATGTCAGGCGGCACAGCAAAGGTTCCCGCAGAACGGGCTGAAACTGGTGGTATATTTTTGATTTTACCATCCGCCACCAATGCTCGCGTATAGGCAGACACTACGCCGGGTATATTTGAGGACAGTGCTTTCCACCGTTTGCGCACCTGTAACAATCTGAATATTATAATAAAAGCAGTTTCAACTTGATAAAAACATAAATTTTGGTAGTAACACTTGGCCACATAGCAATAAGGTTTTGAGCCATACTGACAGCTTTCGACAGCACTACGGTTATTTTAAAAAATAGCTGCATAAAATTCCACATTTGTGACCTCCTCTACGTCACAAGCACACCAAGCTCGGCCTGAACATTTGAAGATGTTCTATTGTTCTGACGCTTTATTAAAACATTTCCCAATGCCTTGCCATATTTTACGTATGGTCCAATAATTTTTACAAGACACTCTAAGTAACATCGTTTCCAAGCCCTCAGTGTCCAAAAAAATTTTCTTTGATTCTAAATATTTTTATAGAGAACTTGTTTTAATATTTATTAGTTATTATTTTCCAAAAAAGATAACCACAATAACTAACTCCATCGCTGCAAAATAACTGAAGCGGCTGGCCAATGGATACGGCTAAAAAGTGATCTACCGGCCGATTAGATCTGAAAAAGCAACCAAGCAGTCAACTCGACGCTGGGCTGATAAATGTCAGACTGAAAAACAAAAGATCGTTCACTCGGTCGAAGAAACGAACAAAATCGGCCTAAAAGAGCCTTCGTCAACATCATTTCCGATCTGGCAGCGGACCGGATACAGTGGCGACAGATCATACGGGGACAGGCCACAACGGATGCTTGACGTCGTGCTCTAAAGGCCTAAGTCAAGAAGAGCCTGAAGCTTTCTGCCTATGCGGAGAAGAGGCGGAAACTAATCTCGTGGCACTAAAATGCCAGGCACTTATAGCGGATCTGTAAAGCGGAACATCTGGTTGAGAGGGGGAGAAGGCTTTAGAGTTACTGAAGGCTTTCCTTACCAAATGCGGACGAGTTGAGAGTGATTGGCCACGACGACTAAGAGAACGACTGCAGCGGCTGCTATATATATATATATATATATATATATATATATACGGACAGAAAACAGTCAAAATGAACTGACCAAACTGTCATGTTCTTCGATCAGCTGGCGCGATAGGCAAGGCAGCGTTGAGTGTATCAGTTTTCTGGCCCCCTCCTCGCTGATTGGAAAGCTGTCAGCTATTTTATAAGGAGTCCATTCCGATGGAGACTGCTGAAATATACGATAAAATATATATTAACCACAGATAGTGTCATAGTAGATATATACCTATGACGTAATATAAAATTTCATAATATAAGATGATGTGAATAAAAAAACCAAAGCAATGTTATAACACTTAACTACTCAATCAATTAATCGAACTCTCAGAACACCTTTACAAGTGTTTCATTCACTTTAAAATTTCATTGTCTTAAACTGCTAAAATCTGCGTCTAGTGCCGGTAGGTGCCTGTAAGAGGCATCACAAATGTATATTATGAACATGAACAAAAAACAAACAGACAAAAATTTATTTCTGTTCGATGAAATGTGAAAAATGTGTGATACCAACGTCGTTGCTAACTATTGACTTACAAAGGTGAATAATATACTTTGCTAGCCATTGTCATAATATTATTTCAACCTATGATTCATTTTTGAACTTTCACTTATGATATGAGTTAAGGTGCCAAACATGGAGTGACGTCCCCCCCGGGTCTTCGATTTTGGAGGGGGTCCCCCCATCCCCCCTCGTACATATATGTCTAGCATTTTAGCAAACTTTATGACTGCTTCAAAATTGAAACTATAAAAAATTTGACTAATTTTTGAAATGACGTAGCTCAGTGGTACCTCAACCAAATTTAACAATCTATAGCTTAAATTAAAGACAATTATCTCGCCGAGGTGCCACTTTTGTTGAATTTTAGTTACTGGCAAAAATTTTTTAGTTATTTCAATTTTTATAGAAAATGACGTTTTAAAAAGGCTATCATATTGAGGCAAATCATGATAATTACAATTCAAGAAGTTCGGCACCTCCATATACATCTGTTCTAATAGTGTAAAAAGTTTCATTCGGCTCGGCTTTCGCAGCTGACGGTAATCTTGAAAAAATGAACCCTATTACAGAAACCTGATGTTTGCCTACACATATATACGTATTTTTCGAAAAATAGAGTCAATTTTTTAGTACTAAAATCAGTTGAGAAAAGTTTCAGAACCCAAAAAGTAGCTAACGAAAAATTGGTTTGAAAAATAGTGTGTATATATTTTTGTCATTGTTGCTCAACGTATTTTTAAAAACTTTTTAGAAAGGTTTGACTACACATACGACTTTTTATAAAGCAGCAGTTAGCAATTCACTACATAAAACTGTTTTAGACTATATA
The DNA here is from genome assembly GCA_030248245.1 of Trissonchulus sp. WLG1_4. Classification (NCBI taxonomy): domain Eukaryota; kingdom Metazoa; phylum Nematoda; class Enoplea; order Enoplida; family Ironidae; genus Trissonchulus; species Trissonchulus sp. WLG1_4. The sequence continues at coordinate 70,094 of JASANF010001905.1, read as the reverse complement.
GAATAAGGGCAAGAAAAATCAGAGCAAAGGTACATAGCGAAATTTGTGTAAAATGGGCTCTTAAATAATATTGTCAAATTTACGGGATTACAATAAATTATGGCCGAAATTTTCAAAAATCGCTGATTGTTACGCTAAAAACGGGGTTCTGGCAAAAATTATAAAAATCGTTAATTTTTCCGCTAAAACACGGTATTTTTGTCAGACTTGGTACAAGATTAGTCAAAATTTTGGTACAACGACGGACGTCTTCCTGGCTCACCAGATCGTTCCCGCATCACCAAAATTAAATTTCATAATTCGTCTAGTCGCCGATTCTTTCTAACAAATTATAAGGATGTGAAGAACGATCTGGGGCAAGGAGGAACTTGGGTTCGTCCCGACTTAACGTTTCGTCAACGGCAGCAGGATCGCGTCTTGGTCGCCGAGTTGAAAGACAGGCGAGCTAAGGGCGAAAGCATTAAAATTTCCCGTGGTCAGATTGTAGCCATCCCAGCTCCAACCCCTACCCTTTCTCAATTTTTGCCAAACTAATAGGTGGCCCTAATCCTACTCCCGAATTGTTGTCTAAAATTTCTGCATCTCCCCTTCAGCTACCTGTAAAGTGTTTATGTTTTAATGCACAATCATTATCTAGTAAGTTAACCGAATTCGACCATACTGTTAATCAAGTCAATTACGATATAATTGGTGTTACTGAAACGTGGCTGACCGCCACCGTACCAGATAATATTGTGTGTTCAAACGATGATTATAATGTTTTCCGTCAAGATAGACACCACCGCGGGCATGGTGGCTGCCTGCTTCTAGTTAAAAAGCATGTACCTTGTAAGTTGATGTCCTCCTCTAGTTGGAATGGCTACGTTGAAACGATTGTAGTTAAGTTAGTCTTAAAAGACTCGGAACTTTTGATGGTGCTAGTTTACCGGTCACCTAGTACACCACCGGAAACTGATGATTTACTGTGTAATTTCTTGAATACTTTGAATTGGGAAAATGACCTTCTGATCATGGGCGATTTTAATTTGCCAGATTTGTTTAATGTGCTTGATCTAGTCGATGTAGCGGGATCGGGTAAATACGAAAAATATTGGAACAGTTTTCTAAATCTCTGGTTAAAACAAAAGGTTTATACCCCAACGCGGGGCAATTCCATTCTAGATTTAGTCATGACAAATGACGAAATGCTTGTTAGCAACGTTTCGATAAGGGAGCCTTTTAGTACCAGTGATCATGCCCAAATTGTGTTTTCTCTCAACGTTCCTTTCTTTCAGTCTGGTACTTTGAATACTCCTATGTCTTACTGTTTTAAAAATGGTGACTACGCAGCAATGAATGATTTTCTTGGAAGTTTAGATTGGACATGTTTGTTTGTGAATGATCGCTCTGTTAACAATATGTGGGTGACTTTTAAGAATGTAGTACAGTATGCAATTTCTTTGTTTATTCCTGTACGCAAATTACGTAATTCTAAGGCAAATGGTTGGTCTTTGAGCACAGCGAAAGCATACCGTAAAAAACATTTTTGTGGAGAAAGTGCATTGTATGACTTTCCTTTTTTTGATTTGTTATTATTTTGGTTTGATAAAATGTGATAGGAAACGTCGGTTCTGAGCTGTTATGAATTGTAGTGTTATTGTTGAACCCGCGGATTTATGGAAATAAACGTTTTCTTCTTCTTCTTCTTCAACAAGACCCCCGCCCCAGAACATTTCTAACACTATATATTATGTATATAAACAACCAACGGCGTGTAAGTCCTTGATTTGCTGTTTGGCCGTATAAAGCAGTAAGTTGTCTTCGGCAGGTGGATTAAGATCCAGTTCTCGTTCGATTAACTTCAACACTTTTCTTCGTGTACTATTACGAGAAGGCACCCTAGAAACCAAATCTAGTACCAGTATATAAAGCAATAAAAGAAAATGATAGCGTGAATAAATGACGCAGATATATAACACGTTAGCAGTCCTTTCATTCATGGAAAGTGGCGTTTTAGGCGTATTTCTGAGTCCAGCAACCGAAAAAAAGTTGAATTTTACACATTTAATTTGGTGAATTGGAGACGTATGTATCGGCAATTTTTTTCCAGCCAGACCATAAAAATAAAAAGGCGATGCTTGTGTAACATTTCGCTCGAAAAAAATTTGGACGCTGCTCCCTATCCCCATATGGCTACGCCCCTACATATACGTATATACATACTTATGTCGAGTTCTCAGTTTCTGAAGAGCGTCAGTATGATACGGAAATGGAGCTTCTGACAGTGATGCTGTTTCAAACACCAGTTCGTCCACTTCGTGATTTGTGAGTCTGCAAACATGAATAATTGGTTGTTGTATAATGAGTCAGATAGGGTAAAAAAGACTAAACAGCTATTATTTGGTATATGCATACATTATACAGGCCGAGTCAGAACTACGGCTGAAAAACTTATAGCCAAATACTTGGTCGAATACTGAATATATAGTTGTTGTTATTGTTTCTTGACCATCGTGAGTTGATTTAATGTGGTCGGGGCGGATTAGATCCGTCCCACATCACGCAGAAATGCCATCACTTTGCAGGAACCCACGGATAAGATGTCTGGCCGGGGGTATGGGCCGAGATGTAGCAGCCTTGCATATTGATGGTAAATAAATATAATTAATCACTAATGTCAATTACCGGATCAAGTGCAGTTGGGGGGGGGGGAAATAGTGGACCTATTTTTTGGAGTAGAGCACCTTGAGGGAAGCATTTTTTGTAATTGAACCCTATCCACAAATTTGGATTTTCTGAGCTATGACCCTTGAAAATTTTTTCTGAAAATTTCTTTTTTTTATTGCCTAAGCCTGAGCCTAAGCCTAAGCCTGAACCTAAGCCTAAGCCTGATATTAAGCCTAAGCCCCGCGCCCCGCCCCATACTAAGCCTAAGCCCTGAGCCTAAGCCCAAGCCTAAATTAAGGCCAAGTTTGAATTTGGTCAAAAATTGGACGTTTCTGGCGAATTGGGCCAATTTTTCGGCAGGAACCCGGTCCGGTCAAAGAGCCTTTGTTTTGATTCTAAAAAATTGTAACCAATAATCTGACACCATTTAGACACGATTAGAATGGAAAAAACAAGAGCTTCGGAAAAAAATTGCGAAAACGTCCCTCACTGAGGGTTCAGATTTCGGGGGGTTGTACATATCTCAGAAAAACCAAAAAATGAAATAGGGGTTCTTGGAGCAAAAATGCTTCCCCCAATATGCTCTACTCAAAAAAATAGGTCCACTATTCCCCCCCCCCCAACTGCATTTAACCCCAATTACCTTGGCTTAGATCCAGTAGACGATTCCTTCCTCGCTCTGCTTGAAGAAAGACACGCAAACGAAAACAATTTTGGATTCGTGCGAATCAATATTTTTCCAATCGAAGCAGCCATGAGTCTTTCTGGTTTTAAGGTGGCACTCCTGAAATGTGAGTTTTCGCCATTATTTTGAAAACGCGCAGAACTAAACAAGCATCGTAAGAACAAAAGTTGCTCAGAAGTGAATTTCCTTCAATTTGATGTACATATCACATAAAATTTTTTTGAACATTTTTGAGCAAATTTCGTCAAGAAAAATTGGCCCGTATTCACATACTAACACTAACGCTTAAAGTTAGTGTTTACACTAAGTGTTAGCGCTTATAAGCGCTAAGTGTTATTCACATACTTAGTGTTTATTTAAGCGCTTAGCAACACAGGAAAAAAATTTTTCGAAAAGTGACCGAAAAATGAAGGAAAAATGGAGGAAATGCAATTTGAACCAATTTTAAAATATGTATTCCTTTAAATTTCATACTCATTTCGTGCGTTTTTTGTACATATTTTGCCTAAACTATTGCTTTTTTTCCTTCAACTTTCGGTTTTATTTCTACACATTTTCAGTTTAATTTTGGCTTAATTTCGGTCACATTTCCGCTAAATTTCCGCACCTTTTCTGTCATTTTTCAGCAATATTTCCTTTAAATTTCAGTCAAATTTCCGCTAAATTTCTGCAGCTTTTCTGTTATTTTTCAGCAATGTTTCATTTAATTTTCAGTCATATTTCCGCTAAATTTCTACAACTTTTCTGTTATTTTTCACTAATGTTTCATTCATATTTCCTTCAAATTTCAGCCAAATTTCCGCAACTTTTCTATTATTTTTCAGCACTTAGTATGTGATTACGGGCCTAAGTGTTACTCACATACATTATGTACACATACACTTATGTACTGTACTTACATATGTACACTTCGCTTAGCTGCTTCGCAATTGTTTCGGTTTTGTATTCACATTATGTTTAGTGTTTGGCTTAGTGGGGGGGGGGGGTAGTTGGGGCTAAGCTAAGCGATTAGTTGGGGATTTGTATTGAGCTCTCTTTCATGCAAGGCTCAACATATGTGAGTGTGCGTGTACGTTTTCAAGTTTACGCTTGAGGTTGGGATTTCAGCTTAAGGTTTTTTTTTTTTTTTTCTGAGGCTCAGGCTTAAGTTTTGTAATTTTGAAATTTATATGTTTACATAACATGTGATGAGCCTTGCAGCAGGAAAGCCACTTGGTCTGCTGTAGAGAAGGGTTAAGTTGACTTTGGGTGGCTTTTGCCGCCGAGGGAATGAATGGCATGCAATTTAAGGTGCATTAGTGACATTTGCCGACCAAGTTGAGCCTTGTCGGTCTTTTAATCTGTCGAAATAAAAAATGCACTTTGTTTTTCAAGTTAGTTTTTTTGCATTTCTGAGACAGCACCATCGATGTAATTTTTCTTCATGGGCCGTATTCTCAAAATTACCTGCAGCTAAAGTTAGGCTAAGTCGTATTCTCAAACAATGACTAAAGCCAATGTGATAGCTCAGGTTACCCTTAATATTCGGACGAGAAAAGTGCTCTATCTTGTTTCGCAGCTAAAGTTAATGTACTGTGCAAATTTTTAACCTCAACCGTTGACGTTAACCTTGTTTTCAATTTTAACTTTACCTTTACCCACATTGTAATAAAATCCCGGTCCACAAATTTAGATTTTCCGAGGTATGTATGATATCTTGAAAATAGCATTTTCAGTGTCTTTTGGAAGTGAATGTAGGCCCAAAGTTTGAATTTGAAGCCAAACTATGTGGCTAAACCCGAAATTTGAGCCTTTTGTGAGGCTCGTTTTCGCAAAATTTTCAGAAACCCGTATTTTTGCCGTTCCAAGATACTTAAATGAAGTGTAAATAATGTTTAAAAATTTTTAGAACCAAGTCGACACACATTATATAACCCTATTCTTTTTGAAAAATTGGCCAGTCACCTGAAGCCTCCAATTTCTGGCGTATTTTTAAATAAACAAAAATACTTATATAGACCGCCGCCGTTGAAAATTTAAAAAAAAGTGAGAGACATGCCCGGAAATTTTGGGGTTAAATGCAGTAGGGGGGAGAATAGTGGATCTATTTTTTTAGTAGAGCACCTTGGGGGCAGCATTTTTGCTTCAAGAACCCCTATTTCATTTTCTGGATTTTCTGAGATACGACCCCCCGAAACCTGAACCCTCAGTGAGGGACGTTTTCGCAATTTTTTCCGAAGTTCTTGTTTTTTCCGTTCTAATCGTGTCAAAATAGTGTCAGATTATTGGTTACAATTTTTTAGAATCAAAATAAAGGCTCTTTGATCGGGTTCCTGCCGAAAAATTGGCCAAATTCGCCAGAAACGTTCAATTTTTGACCAAATTCAAACGTGGCCTTAATTTAGGCTTGGGCTTAGGCTTAGGCTTAGTATGGGGCTTAGGCTTAGGCTTAGTATCAGGCTTAGGCTTAGGCTTAGGTTCAGACTTAGGCTTAGGCTCAGGCTTAGGCAATAAAAAATAGATTCAGAAAAAATCCTGCCAGCTTAGACTATAGAATCCTGCCAACTAAGCCTAGACGATGCCTTAAAACATCATAACGCACTCAAAACTATCCAAAAACAAAGATTACAGCCATTTTTGGCTTCGAACTTTGGCCTACGTTCACTTCCAAAAACAGTGAAAATGCAATTTTCAAGGGGTCATAGCTCAGAAAATCCAAACTTGTGGATAGGGGTTCTATTACAAAAAATGTTTCCCTCAAGGTGCTCTACTCCAAAAAATTGGTCCACTATTCCCCCCCCCCCCAACTGCACTTGATCCGGATTTTGACCTTAAATTGCTGTGCCAAATTTTTGTGTTCAGGTCTCATTCGTAACCGAGTACTTTGGGTGCAAAGTTTGCACTGAAATTGCAAAAACCTCACAAATGAAACTACCACTTTAAGTAGACTGCAATCAATCTCACCACTGTCGAGGCTAATGATAACGTGAGTATGAACAGCGGAAATCTTGCTAAAAACGCATGGAAAATGACCTCTGCTTTGACTGAAATGTATTCGTAACAATGCGGAATAACGTAAGAATTCGAAAAACACGTCAATTGAAGCAAAAACTTGTAAAAATTATACGGAAAAGCAACTAAATCTAGCACAAATATGTAGGAAAGTGAAAGGAAATATAACCGAAAAGGAAAAGAAAATATACATAACGGAAACATGACCGAAGGAAATATGACCGAAAAGTGAAGGAAATATAAATGAAATATGATCGAAAAGTGAAGGAAATATGACAGAAAAGTGAAGGAAATGTGAAAGAAATATGACCGAAAAGTGAAGGAAATTTGACCGAAAAGTGAAGGAAATATGACCGAAAAGTGAAGGAAATATGACCGAAAAGTGAAGGAAAAAGATGTGCCGAAAAGTGACGGAAAGTTGGACTAAATGGAGGAAATGTGACGGAAAAATGAAGGAAATATTGCGGAAATGTTGCGGAAATGTGTCTGAAATGTGACGGAAAGTGAGAATTGTTATTGGAGGAAATTTGACGGAAATAGAGAGGAAATGTGAAGGAAATTTTTCCTTCGTTTTTCCGTCATTTTTCAGTGACATTTCGAAATTATTTTTTCCGGTGGCAAACACTAACGCTTAACTTAGCGTTTCAATTTTGTATTCACATACTTAAAATTTAGTATTTGGCTTAGAATTAAGCGCTTAAGTTTAGGGACCTCGGGCCCGTATTCACATACTAGGGCCCGTATTCACATACTAAGTGTTATTCACAAACTAACGCTAAGCGTTTGCTAAGCGCTAAGCGCTTAAGTATGTTTAGCATGTTAAAAAGTCAAGTTTGTGAATAACACTTAGCGCTTATAAGCGCTAACACTAAGTGTAAACACTAAGTTTAAGGGGGCGCTCCGGGAATCAAGGATTTGGGCCGTATTTTTTAAAAACAGCCAAAATGACCTATCAATCTTGAAGGAAAGTTGCCCAAAATACTATTTCTGATGTTTTGACGTGCATACATATCTCCATAGCAAAAAATTTGGAAAAAATTGGACAATTATTTACTGATTTTATTCGACTTTTACACAAATTGAGCAAGTAAGCCAGTGCAGCAACGCTTTTTGAGGTTTTGCAAACAGACGATACGTAAATTTTATTAGTCGTAATGAAAAATTAAAACAATTTTATTGCGTTCTGTGCAAAAAAATCGCAAAAGAAACCATTTTCAGAAGCAGCAGACTCAAATATTGGCTGTGTGAATACAAAACCAATTTTTCGGCATTTGATTATAAAATGCTGGTAAGATATTTTTTTACAAAATTTTGCACAATTATAGCCTTAGGCTCTGCGCAGTTGAACAATTTTTTAGTTTTTTAAAATAAAGCTTAGAAATTTTTTATATGAATTTTATTGCTCAGAGTTTGACTGCGAAAACACATAATGACATTTTTTATCCAAATCCGACATAAATGTTAAAAACCAAGATAAATTTCAACTAGAGAAGCAAATAAGCTAAATTTTGGTATATAAAGTGTGACTATACGCAAAGTATAAGCAGAGTTATTGTTTGCCGAAAATTCACTCACGTTTGGTGCTCTGGGAGTCACGTGACATAATCACGTGGTTTTAAATTCTACCTCCAGTGTTCTTTTGTGCCATACTACATATATGTATAGTAAAGTTTGACATTTGCCAACTTTTTTGCTAATTTTCGATGTAACCCCCGATTCCCGGAGCGCCCCCTTAAGGTGGTAGTAACGAATGTGCAGTGTTCTTCAACAGGCTAGTATTCAATAATAAATTAACTTTAGAGCATAATTTTTATATCGTTAGAAAGCGCTACTTTTCTTCTACATTTAAGCAAAGTTTTATTGTACAACTGTGAAGATGATTTGTATGGCACGTGTTAAAACTAGACCAATTTGGCGTTTTTGAGCACTTTCAAATCTGGCCACTTTTTGAAGAGTTTTAACAACAAAAACATACAAAAAATTGCACAAATATTCAAAAGTGAATTATCTAGCTCCAAAATGCACGATTTCATAATTTGTCAATTATTAAATGAAATATATGGTTTCAAAGTGAAAACTTTCTATTCACACTCAACTTTCGGGTTCTATATCTGCGCAAAAATATAAGCAATTTGAAAAATTTTCATTTTGGGTCTAGAAATTGTTCAAAAGTTTATTCATGCTTATTTTTGTGTTTAGGCGCTGTACATGCGCTTAGAAAAGTGGCCAAAACTGTTAAATTTTCATTCTCCTGTTGTGCAGTTTGGCTTGTTGGCTTGGCTTGCTCCTAAATATTTTTCACATGATTCCGCTAACTTTCTTTATTTGCCATTTTGTGTATATGAATTAATTTTTTACCGCCTTTATTTTTAAAAAATACAGTTTTAATCAACTAATTTTTTTTAAAAATTTAAAAACCACTGCACATTCGTTAGTACCACCTCAAGCGTTACACTAAGGCTGGGATTCACAACCTAACACTAAGGCCCGAATTCACATACTAAGAGTTATTCACATACTAACGCTAAGCGTTTGCTAAGTGTTAGCGCTTAATTTGTACTAAACTGTTATTCACAAAATAAACGCTTAAAAATTAGTGTTATACTAAACTTAGCGTTTAGCAACTTTTGTGCTTAGTTTTGGCTTTGGCTTGAAGTGCGCTCCCTGCTTGATGTGGATCCGGAATTCGTTATTTATCCGCATTTCCATTTGGTATTTATAAATCCGATTATAGATTTATTTAAATTACTATTTCTTATTAATAATATATATTTTTCTCGAACTATACATTTGTAAAAAATGTTTTCAGCAGGTGGATTCCTGAAAAATGCAAAATCAGCTCTGCATGTTTCAGGGGGCATATCATGAAAAATATAAATTTTCAAATAGAAGTTCTTGAAGAAAAATTACTTCGATTAAGATGCTCTACTCAAAAATGTAAAAAATCGAATTTGGACAACAAAGTGCATTTTTTATTTTTGGCGATTAAACGAGCAAAATGGATCGAATTGGTCGGAAAATGTTACTAATATATCCTAAATTGCATGCCCTTCCTTCCCATGGCGGCCAAGAACCTCCCCCACTCTCCCCACCCCTACCCCACACCATCCACTAACTAAGCGCTTAGCGCTTAGGGAGCTCCCGAGGTCCCTAAACTTAAGCGCTTAATTCTAAGCCAAACACTAAATTTTAAGTATGTGAATACAAAATTGAAACGCTAAGTTAAGCGTTAGTGTTTGCTAAGCGCTTAAATAAACACTAAGTATGTGAATAACACTTAGCGCTTCTAAGCGCTAACACTTAGTGTAAACACTAAGTTTAAGCGTTAGTGTTAGTATGTGAATACGGGCCTAACACTAAAGTTTGCCTTAAAAGTTAGTGAAACACTTAAATTTTAGCATGAAACACTTAAAATGTTAGTGTTTTGAGGCCAATTTTAAGTGTTTCACTAACTTTTTAGGGAAAAGTTAGTGTTAGTGTTAGGTTGTGAATTTCAGCCTTAGTATGTGAATACGGGCCTAAGTGTAAAGGCCGATTCACACGGTGCGTTTTTGCCGCTGCGATTTTGACGCAAAACGCAAGCCGCAGGGTGTCGCAAGCGAAACGCACCGTCTGAACAAGCTTTGCGGCCTTACTGCGTCTCGCAGGTCAGTTTGCTGCGTCTTTACTGTTTCAAAAAAATGACAAATTGGTCCGCGAAATTTGTTTATGCCAACACGTCCGTAGCATCAAAACGCAATGAAATGGCAGGTCGAATAGCAGTCTGGCGTTTAAAACGCTGCGGCAAAATCAAGACGCAGGCATTCCGCACTAAAAACGCTGCGTCTGTTCAGACATTGCGTTTTGCGTGCGGCAAGCTGCGTTTTGCCTCAGCGACAAAAAGGCTGCGGCAAAATCGCAGTAAAATCGCAGCGTGTGAATCGGCCTTTAGGCTCAGGCTTAGTAGGTGGGTGAGCAAAAAATTAGTCTTAGTTTCCTGCATCAAATAAAAGGACATTTGCTACTGTGGAATAATGAATAAACTGAACTTTAAAACCGAAATTGCCCGTCGGCGTGAGCTTGGCTCTGAGCATTAGGGAAGCTTTGAACTGGATTTATTAGCATTAGAATTTATTGTAACGCCGTATTTGTGCCTTAAATGTAATATTTTTTGTGGGGAAAAATGTTTGATAGCCATCTGCTGCGCAAAAAATTAGAAAATTTTGAATTTCATTCTACTCATTTTAAGTAAGTTCATTTCGCCAATTTTATAATTAAAAAATTAACATTTTTCGGCCAGAATGAGCAAGATATGTAGCAAATAAAGCTGAATAAAATATATTATTATGTGCTAATATGTGCTCATAAAATTTCAGACTGATATAATGAGCGAGCTGGCCTTATTTTGCGAAAATTAGCCCCAATATGACAAAAAATAAGATTTTCGACAAAATTTGAATTTTTAGAAAAAGCTAAAAATCTACGTTTTTTCGCTTGCAAACTGCCAAAAATGAACTCAGCGCATGCGAAAACCTATAAAAACATGTTTTTACGTTGAAAAAATGTTTGAAAAAAGTTTGAATTTTCCCCCCCAACCGAATCTGCACCAGAAGCTAGAGCTTTTTTTGAATTTTGAAATAAAATTTACATTGAAAATGAAAATTTAAGCAACACTTGTCAAGAAACCAGAGTGTATGTGGGGGTCTGGGGGCGGCAGTCCCCAGAAGCTAGAGCTTTTTTGGAACTTTGAAATAAAATTTGCATTGAAAATGAAAAATTAAGCAATACTTGGCGCGAAACCAGAGTGAATGCGCCATGCGGGGGTTTGGGGGCGGCAGCCTCCAGAAGCCAGATCTTTTTCAGAATTTTGAAATAAAATTTGCATTGAAAATGTGTCGTCCCAAGGCCGGTATTCATAAAAATCGGGATCAAAAGCTCGGCTTTTTCCTGTTGCGCCACAGCGCAACAGGTACCTTATACTTTGTTTGTGTAGGATTCTCGAAATCTTTGAATAATGAATGAACATCCTTTCCTGATAGTTAGGAAGGTTGATTCATTCCAGTGTTTAATTACACCGAAAGAAAGGTAGGTAAAGTCAGTCGAATACAGTTACCTGCAGTGTCGTTGCCACTTCAGCTGATGAAATTGAAGCTTCAAAAAAACGGAGAAGGAATCGAACCGTCAGTCTTCAGATTATTAATCGGAAACTCTACTGTCTGAGCTACCGATTTGTGACCGTCAAGTCTAAAACCCTGGATAAAAAACCCGGCTTGCGCACAAGCTTGGATTTATATCTGAGCTTTTTTGTCAATCCAGGCTTGAAGCCTATGTAGCTCTACTAGCTTTTCATTCGAGCTTTTTGGTATTCATGAAAAAATCAATAAAATAATCACTGAAGCCGGGATTATGATCCGAGCTTCATTTTTATGAATACCGGAAGTGCATAAGCCCGGCTTTTTATACCAGCTTTTATGAATACCAAAAAGCTTGGAGAAAAAGCTGAGCTTGGTCTGATGAATACGAAAAGCCGAATAAAAGCCTGGCTTACACTTTTATGAATACCGATTTTTGTTTATTTGTTTGTTTGTTTGTACCGATGCAAGACGCCCTAGTTATTTAAAAAATTTTAAGAACATAAAGTTGCACAAAAACTGCAATGTTTGCGACATCACATGGCAACTTGAGTGACTGTGGAGGTTCACGGCCTCGGGGGATTGCCCCCAGAAGCTGGAGCTAAAAATGTGCACAGTACTGTATGTCTGTATACTGTATGTGTCTGAAAATTTTCAAAGCCAATGGAAGACCGTCAAATCAGTATAAGCGTATTAAACTAGGAGATGCTGCATACCGTATATACTCACTCACACATACATAGAGGTTAATCAAAGACAATAACAAGAAACACAATGAGCTACCAAGTTGCAGGGGTCTGGGGGCGGCAGCCTCCAGAAAAAGTGGAGAAAATTTTGATTTTTGGGCCAAATTTGGTCAATTGGAGACGTATCGGAAATTTTTTCCGGCGAACCCGCAAAAACCAAAGGGGGGACCCTTGTTGAATTTTTCTTATGAGTTGGCCAAAAGGGGGAGGTTCAGACCCCCTGAACCCCCCCCCCCTGGGTACGCCCTTGCCCCCCCCCCCCCGCCGAAGGTTGACCGTCCCCCATCCCCCTCATACATGTATGATTTTTATAGTTTTTGTGTTTGTTTAAGGTTAAAAAATTCAGTCGTGATCACCGAGTGCTATGATTCAACCGATTTTGGCCCGATTCACCCGGGCATCGCAAATAGTGAGTGTGAGTTTTAACATTTTAGCAGTATTTATATAATGATTCTGGATGGTCACACTTTTTTCGCTAAAATGATGCTTCATCAGGTTCGTTTAACCCATTTTTTCCATTCGCAACTGTATATATGGAACATCCGAACATATATATATATATATATATATATATATATATATATATATATATATATATATATATATATATATATATATATATATATATATCAGGGATCGACCGGAACCCTAAAACTACCGGAACCGGAACCGGAACCACTTAAAAATACCGGAACCGGAACCCCCTTCAAAAAGACCCTATATTTTGCAATATTTTCAAAAAAAATTTTTGTTTACTTTTGCTCACATTTTTTGAGTGCCCTTCTGACAGTCCCTAAATTTCAAAATACGCAAAAAATTCCCTGCTACCCCCTTTGTAAAAGATTACAGAATTTTTTTAATTGTGTTAAAATGCACTCAAAATTTTTTCCAATTTTAACGCCAAAACCGACACTCCTGAGCATGGGCGTAGCCAGGATTTTGAAAAGGGGGGGGGGGGTCGCACCTTGTCCACTTTTTTGCTCACTCATTGATAGCAATTTTGATGTTGAAGTGAAGTTTTTAGCGATCCTAGCTGGGCGGGGGGGTGTGGGTTTGTGTTCTTTTTCTTTTTGCTCCTTTTGTTCTTCTTCTTTGCGGGTTTTTTTCTCTCAGGGTCCAGCATTTTTTGGTCAGACTTTAGTACTTACACGCGCATTGTAAACGCAAGACCACTGAGCCATAGGTTGCAGGGGTCAGGGGCCGACAGCTCCAGAAAAAAATCGAGGTTTTTTCAATTTTTAGACCAAATTTGGTCAACTGGAGACGTACATATCAGAAATTTTTTCAGGCCGGACGTTTACAAACGCAAGATACTAAAGTTCAAAGTTGCAGGGGTTTGGGGCCGGCAGTCCCAGAAACAAATTGGCGATTTTTCCAATTTTTAGACCGAATTTGGTCAACTGGAGACGTATCAGAAATTTTTTCCGACAGAAAAATTAAAACAAAAGATAATAACGACACATCAGACAGTGTGTTGCACAAGTAAATGTAGCATAATGTACTCGTGTATATATACATGCATAGGCTTTGACGTAAGGTATTAGCAAAGAATAGTAAGCTACAGAGTCGCAAAGGTCTGGGGGCGACAGCCCCCAGAAAAAATTTTTGAGTTTTAGGCCAAATTTGGTCAATTGAAAACGTATCAGAAATTTTTTTACGCCGGGCGATAAAAACCAAAGGGGGACCCTTGTTGACAATTTCTTCAGGTTTGACCAAAAGGGTGGTCGCAAGCGACCCCCGCGACCAGCCCCCCCTGGCTATTCCAATGCTCATGAGCATGCGTCGTTCAAAAAGAATCCTATTTTCTGTCCAGAGTGCCGAAAGTGATTAATACTCGGATACGGATACTCGCACAGTAACAGTGCATTACATATGTTGGATGCATGAGCTTTGATGAAAGAGAATAAGAAAGAAGACTGACTAAACAAGCCACGGAGTCTCGCCAGAACAAAATCTGGGGAAATTTTTTATTTTTACGCCGATTGTGGTCAATTGGAGACCTATCGGAAAATTTTCATGGCCGAACAACACAAACACAAAAGGCAAAACTCTTTATCAGATATTTTGCGGTTCCGGTTCCGGTTCCGGTACTTTTGAAATACCGGAACCGGAGCCGGCCAAAAAGTACCGGAACCGGAACCGGAACTCCGGTCGCATCCCTGATATATATATATATATATATATATATATATATATATATATATATATATATATATATATATATATTATATACAGGTAAGAGATTTCTCTCATGTGTATTTAAAAATTAACAACATTAACAGTTACAACTTTATTTGTCAGGCTCCTAAAGTGAGCATGCGATTTGGCAGCTCCTTGGTGATTGCTGAGCACGCAGATGGTAAACTCCTGCCTATCACTCTGCACGCCATCGCAGCCGCAGGAAAAGTCGGAGATGTCACGTGTGTCGTAGCCGGAGAATCTTGTGCCGAGGTTTGTGCCTTTTAGTTGCAAAGTAACTTTTTCATATATATACGTGTGCTCCAAAAATGCTCAAAACAATGGCTTCGGCAACTGAAGCACATGTGAAATTTGGTGTAATAACCAATTCATTATTCCCGTCCGGTACAAAAGCCGGCTCGAAACAGGTCTATTTGTTTCTATCGAGAATGTATGTAATCAAATCAGACGTATATATCTTTAGTAACTAAAACGTTAAATGAAATCGCAATATTGATTACTGCACTAGTGAGATTTCATATAAAATATTTTTATTTGCATTTAGATAGCAAAGGAGCTCGGAAAAGTTCAGTCTGTAAAGAAAGTCGTCGTAGCAGAAAATCCGCTATTTAAAGGTCTCTTGCCAGGTATGTAATAAACAGTGGAACCTAAAAGTTGTATATTAATGTGGTTAAATTTTGGTCGCTGAAAAAAATTACCGAGATTTGTAAGTGTATATAGTTAGTTACATAATATGATATAAGATACAATATGACACAAAAGTCGCTGCAGTTAAGTAACTAATAAAATTGTAGAAAATTTAAAAATTAGCTGTCGGCGTAGCGAAGCCTTTTTTGACTGAATTAGTGATCAGGGTTGGCGCAATAGCGCCCAACCCTAGAATAGGAAAATTTAGCACTATTGCGGATTTTGAGAATTTGAACTTTTTGTAGCTCAAAATATAGAAGAGCTTTTTACACGAAATTTTGTGTGTGTACACCCCTTGGCAATACCTAAGTGTTGGCAAAATTTCAGCCGGATCGGTCAAGTATTTTCTGATATACCCCCGGGGACCCCCCAAAATTCACGGACTTTCGCTCTTTTTTTTTCCAGAACTTTTCTCGCCGGTAGTTCATCCGAGCGACACCTTTTTTGGTTTTTCACATTTCGTATAGCCTGCAATAGACACCGAAAAAATGGTTTTGCTCGGGTGTTTCCGTGAGAGGCTGTGCTGGGAGGGGGAAACCCCTTTTTTTGGGTCCAAAAAATGACTAAGTACGAAAAAGTTTAGCACACTTTTTAAGAAGTTGCGCAAAACGGCCAGTCATGATCTTTTGCATGTGAGGTGGTACAGTAGTGGAATAGAAACTAACGTGGGCTTTTTTTGAATTTCGGCCTATAAGCCCCAGGGCATGCCCATACCCCCCGCCACGTGTATTACGGGGGTAGGTTCGCTACGGGCAGTGGAGCTATCATGGTTAAAGCTGGAGGTCTATCGTTTTGTATACGAATATAAACCCATATGCTGTGCATTCACTGGTATTATCACTTTCTTGCTCAGATGTCGAATAGTCCCCTAGACGGTACCCCCCTCTTGGCTGTATGTCATGTATGCGCGTACGTATCTTCACAGTAGAATAATTAGGTTTGCTGTTTGTTTTTCATGATAGTTCAAGTTTTTTCGTGTAATATGGATTGTGAACTTGCGAACATATCATATTAATACCCATTGCCCCACAGATTGCCCCCCCCAAGCTGTTCCCAAAGGGGACTCAGGACCCTTTTGCATTTTTGGGGTCAAAACTTTTTTTTCGAGTTTATTCTCAAAAATTTGTCTCTAGGGGTAGTTTGGTGTCCTGAACACGAATCTGGGATTTATTTTTGCCTATACCCACTCTGGACACCCATGGCCCCCAGGGTGCCACGTAGGGGGTCAAAATAAGTCAATTTTTTCGAATTTGAAATTTTGATGTCCATTGGAGTAATTTGACCCCCTGGACACGAATCCGAGGTTCATTTTTGTCTGTGACCCTCGTGAACTGTCCTACGACCCCCTCCTAGGGTACCCTCCCACAACGGATCCAAGGGGTCAAGTGTTGTGTTGTTGTGTGTTGTTGTTTTTGTGTGGTGTTTTGTTGGTTGTTTGGTTGGTTTTTGTTTGTTGTTGTGTTGGTTTGTGTTTTTTATTGTGTTGGTGGGTTGGGTGTGGTGGGGGTGGGGTGTGGTTGGTTGTTTGGTGTGTTGGGGTTGTGTGGGGTTGTGGTTTGTGTGTTGTTGTTTTTTGTGTTTTTTTGTTTTTTTGTTGGTTGTGGGGGTGGGTGTTTGTTGGTTGTTTTTTTTGTGTTTTTTGTTTTTTTTTTGTTTTTTTTTTTTTTTTTTTTTTTTTTTTTTTTTTTTTTTTTTTTTTTTTTTTTTGTTTTTTTTTTTTTTTTTTTGTGTGTGGGGTGTGTTGGTTGGTTTTTGTGTTTGGCTTGGTTTTCTCTTTTTTTATGTTCTATTATCTTTTTAGTTTTTTTTTTTATATTTTTCAAGGGCATTTTTCTTTACTAGTGATTAAACACATAATTTACTTTCAGAATGCCTCACTCCAGTGATTGTGGCATGCCAAAACCAGTTTAAATTCAGCCACATTTTTGCCGGTGCGAATGCATTCGGAAAAGTAAGATATTCTATGTTTTGTAGTTGAATTTCACTAATGTTGATGTAGATATCATACTTATTTGCGTAGCAAAGTATTTGTACACCGTTTTTTTACTTTTTTTGTGTGTGCTAATCATATATACGTAGTACTCTATTAAAGTTTATCTGGAATGGTACTATTAGTTTAAGTTTATATACAGTATTTTTAACTTGTATGTATATACTTCTTTGTTAAATATACATATTTGACACATCTATTTTAGAACATAATTCCACGCGTTGCAGCCAAACTAGACGTGTCACCAATCTCAGATATTATTGATATAAAATCAGAAGACACATTTATTCGGACTATGTATGCTGGTAAGCTATGTAGTGCTAGTGAATTGCTTTTGTTGATAACTGTACGCAAACTCAAACAAAATAATGATGGTGTTGCTTTTTAGTGCCAAACTACTTTACTTTAATAAACCCGGGGAATTGGTGATCATTTGACGGTTTTAAATTAACTATTTCTGGTTTTACTCAGTTTCAGTTAACTCGTTACCTCCTGTATATGTAAAGAATAATATCATGCAACATGCAAGACTGTCCACTGTATTCTAGGCAACGCAGTTGCAACAGTAAAGTCTACAGATCCTGTGAAAGTTATTAGCGTCCGTGGCACTAGTTTTGAAGCAGTGCCGGCTGAAGGCGGAAGTGGAGCAACTGAAAAAGGTATATAATATAATGGGTTTAGTGTTCAATAGAAAACTAATTGATAACTAAGATCTTTTATTTTACCTTTCTCTTTTCCACAATTCAGTTTTCACAAGACAAACCTGTTTAAGACTTACAAGTCTTATATCGACTGAACTGTTTTATTACCAGTGTAATCACGAGACCTTGTTGGAGTAAGTGGTATGCGTCTTCTTTGTATCACTCAACACAATTGATGTTTAATAAAATATTATCAGCTCTAAGTAAATTAGTGTTACAGTTTTTAATCAGCTTTGGCAGCAGCGAGCGTTATATTATATAATACCTTACAACTAACGAACAATTAATTGTATAATTTTCGTGACACGATGAATCATCAATTCAAGCTTTCTTAGTTCAAATACAATAAATATGTGTATTATTTTTTGGCTATCTCTTTTTCCAGCTCCTGACGCTGAAATTCCTGGGGCGGATTTTGTCAGTTTCGTGGGTGCTGAACTATCCAAATCAGAGAGACCAGAGCTGACCAGTGCCAAGACTGTTGTCTCTGGAGGTAGATTTACTTAAGCCATATTTAGTTTAGTACGTTAGTATTAGTTAGTATGAATCATTTTTTTCATCATTCGGTTTGTGTTTTTTCATTTGCTTGTGGAAAGTGTGTGCTTGTAAAAAGTTTTCCATTATAGAATAGAATAAATAGAATTACAGTTACTGAATCTATTATACTACGATACAACTTCTAAAACAACAGATATATCACCACTAGAGTTCGCAACGGGTCGAAGTTTTTCGACCCGACCCGACCCGACCCGAGCTAGATTCCAACCCGACCCGACCCGAACCAACCCGATTTCTCGTTAAGCTGCTATAAAAACTCTTAAACACAAAATTTTCTGGTGAAGATTTTGTTATTAGTTGTTCGTGATATGTAGGTGATACGTTCTGTGAATCTTCAGTCCAGTAGTCATTTTATCACGAGTCCATTAGCCTGAGAAAATGGTCCAACCGGCAAAATTCAACGTAAAAGTTTAGGATTTTCACCCAAGATTTTCGACCCGAACTGACCCGCTTAACCCGCGGGTCGGAAAATCTCAACCCGACCCGACCTGTAGAGGCCCGACCCGACCCGACCCGATTGCGAACTCTAATCACCACAGTATATTTAACAATGAGATGGTAAACAATGCGCTGGAATAAAGGTTATAGAGTGTCCGGGAATTGCACGCTTCCAGGAACTGTTAGCCGTCAGTACTCTCAGACTACCCAAGCTACAAAATGCGCCGGTCTTGCTACAGAATGTGTTTTTTGCTATAGACAGATGATATGTTTTTTGCTGCCAAACTCGTAGTCACACGTGGGACAGGCTGGCTGGACTGGCTTGAAACTAACTCAACAAGTTTGTCAGTAACAGTTAACTCTCTAGAAAAATTTCAGGTCGAGGCTTGAAGTCTGGCGATAATTTCAAATTGCTCTATGAGCTCGCGGACAAACTTGGCGCGGCCGTCGGCGCGTCACGAGCAGCCGTGGATGCCGGCTTTGTGCCCAACGACATGCAAGTCGGGCAGACTGGCAAAATTGTGGCACCTGTAAGCTAAATTAATTTGTAGGTTGTCAGGGTTCTACTGGCTAAAGAAGCAGTTGAGACGGAGTAAACAGTGCCTAAACTTCTTATTTTTTTTGATTAAAATTAACTTTGTCACAAGACATTTTGGGTAGATTTCACAAAGGTGGTTTTATAAAACCTGGTTTTACGTACTTTTTAATATGATTAACACATAATTTAATTACGAAATATCGCCTGATTCGTTACGAATTTCGTTGATTTTGTTAAACCATGGTATTAGCTCAGTTGAAATTTCAGCAAAACAGAGACCTGGGCCCGATTTATCGAAACAGCAAATGTTCGTCGTTGAAAGTTCGTTGTTGAAATTGTTCGTCGTTGAAAATGTTTCGATCAATCCAAAATTTTCAACGACGAACATTTTGCTTCGATAATCGGGCCCAGATGTGCTGCAGGTTTGAAATTTCAATTGAGCTAAAACCATGGTTTAAAAAAATCTACGAAATTCGTAACGAATCAGGGGATATTTCGTAATGAAATTATGTGCAAATCATATAAAAACGTGCGTAAAACCATAAAACCATCTTTGTGAAATCCACTCTTTGTCTTTGTGGCAAGGCTCGGTCTATATGGCAAGACACAGAAACTTGTGATAGGATTTCGTTGTTAGTATATATTTGGTAAGTGATTGAAAATGTAATATTGTTAATTATTGTTAATATTAATTTATACATATAATAATTATTGTTAATGGTAAATATTAGTAGTTATGTATGTTTTGCAGTTTATTTTGCAAAACCGCTGGCTTTAGAAATGAAGCTGCTGTCTGTCTGTCTGTCTGTCTATTTGTTAAAAAATGAATTACTGATTACTAGTGCTGTTTAGGAGCTGTACATAGCCGTTGGGATTTCCGGAGCCATTCAACATTTGGCAGGGATGAAAGATAGCAAAACAATCGTTGCCATTAACAAAGATCCGGAGGCTCCTATTTTCCAAGTGGCTGATTTTGGCCTAGTTGCCGATCTGTTCAAGGTAAATAGTGTATAGTATATAAAAAGTTTTTCGTATGTTTCGCGTGTTAAAAGTATAGTATACCATGTTTAACTATTGACGTGTAAATCACGCCGACTATGACAGTTTGTTTTTCATTGTTTCAGGCGGTACCAGAAATGACGGAACTCTTGAGCAAATGAAACTGGATCAAAAATAATACTTTGACTTAGAGATCATTAGAATTGGTAATAATTTATAAATACACTGTACGTTTGTGTATCTGTATGTTAGACAACAGTGTTTAGCTGTATAATTATTAAAAGTGATTATATGCTTCGTAACATTTGTTGATTTGATTTGTTTTCAAGTAAATTTTATAAATTAATATAAATGGTATTCGTATTCGCTGATGATGCATACTATTATTAAGCGTATACTATTTCGTAAACGTGTCTCCATTATTGTTTGTTCCACAGTTTTGCTCAAATTTGCGCTTATTTGGGCGTTAGAAAATAATATGAGCATTGTTGCCTTCTCCAATGGCCGTATCCGGGTGACAGAATTGTACTTAGCTTACCCATTTACCCATTTTTTTGACGGAGATACAATACACCACTAGAGGTTGACAGAAAATAGATGCGCCACTTATTTATTTTTGTGGCATGACTTCTGCGATTGCTTGCTGTATTCTGGATAGTCAAAATCTATATTCTATTCTTTTCATAACGAAATCACATGTTTAGTTTTCTCAAGTGGAATATGTACTAATGGGCGCAACAAGTACGGCTGGGCACGGTTAGGGGTCACTATCCGCGGTTACCTACTTTCTTCTGACCCGGCCTACGTCTAACGCGAAGCTAGTGTTTACGTTGTTGCTCGTTTATAAATATAAAATCTCAAGACATAAAATCTCTCTGTTGTGAATTTAATGTGTTTATTTAACACAGAATGCTCTTGATATATCTGTCTTCATTTCTAGTATAGTACCTTTAAGATAGTGAGCTTGACCCCGATTTTACTTCTCTACGGGGTCCCCGTAAGGCGTCGCGTAGTATGTAGTATAATCATTTTCTCAGTTCTCCACGCTATTTCGGGCTGGTCGAATTTCTTACATTACATAAACTTTGCTGGAAGAATACCTACGTCAATTATTGCACGCAAGAGTTAAGCCCGGTTCATACGCGTCCTTAAGCATTTCCAAGAAAACTACATGGCCAAATGAGCCAATTTTTTGCACGAACAAAGTCCACGTCACTTCCACATGGTATGCAAAAAAATATCCGAGTCACTTTTGGCATTTCTTTGCCGCAGCTGACCGGAATTTGTCCTTTTCCTTGTCCCTGTGTCCTTAAGCACAGGTACGAACCGGGCTTTAGGAGTCTAGTTGTGTCCAAACTTGGTTACACACGGCTAGCAAAAAAAAGTGCTGTCAGCGTGGACTCGAACCACAAAACTTCCGCTCATGAGCCACGCTTTACCGCTTGAGGTAGCCGGCTTAAATTTTTGTACTTATTTAAAAGTTATGTACTCCACCAAAGCAAATTAGTAAGTTGATTTCACTCAACTTTTGACGTGGCATTTACTCAAAACTGCGGCTTTAATTCAGTCAGCTCCAAAGACCATTAAAAAGAAGCTGAAGTTCATTCTATTCCGTGTTCAGTCTACAAGTGTGATGTCTGGCTTTTCCGAGTGTTCTACTAATATTCAAATGAGTTGGACTGATCTGGGCAGCCCAGTCCTACCTACTCAGTTGTCTAGTTTTCTCCGGGTGTGCAGTCGTCTAAAAGACTTACGTCTTAGTACCTACTTAAGCGTGACGATAGATGTGCGTGATTGATTATCACAGGGAGTATATAATAGAGATAGTACATAATTAGTTATGTATTGATCCCTATTATGTACTCTCAGTATCACGCACATCTACCAGCACGATCCTACCTGCTACTCACTTTAAGATTACACCGTACATAGCGCTGCCATTTATGCCGCGTTATCACCGTTCAATCTCTAAGAGCGATTCGTCCAGCTCCGACAGCGGGCACTGTCGGTCTCAGAGCGAAGTTTCTCACTCGCGTAGTGACTGTTTTCGCTCACGTAGTGACAGGTCTTGCTTCCAGAGCAATCAGGTCCGTTCTCGTAGCAGTTCCCCCAAGTCACAACCAGAAGGGGACAAAAACGAAGGAGAACGAGCACGCTCTCGGAGAGCGTCCGGACACGCTCACGTAGTGCCTCTTCATCGCCTCCGCGCGATCGCCAGAGGTCAAAAGAGGTGGTGGGCGGTGGCAAAGGCCCGCCGAGCCCGACAGAAAAAAGAGGAACACAAGCGTAAGGCCCGACAGCCCAGACGTCAAAGTTCGTACCGTTGCGAATGCAGTGGAGGTGCACGTAGTTTGCCTTCATCGGCGGAGTCTTCCCCGAGGCGATCGATTAGCCCAACATATTCGGCCACTACCCAGTCGGAAGCACCACTGGACGCGCACCGTATTCAAATGCGGCTGCCCGACATGCCGCTGGTGGCGGCACCCGAACCCGTTTCGGCATTAGATCTGATATGTCCGGAATTGGGACAAGCCAGTCACCCAAATTTTTCTGTCCCAGAGGTTGGACAAGAACGTTGGCAGCGGGGCTCGGCGGCAATCCTAGAGCATACGGCGCCAATTTTTGGGCAAGTAGTCTTACCTACAAAAGAGCGCCCTGTTTTCACACCACCTCAACTGGATGACGTCCATGCTGACCTCCTAAATGGAATGCGTCGAGAAACGGAAGGACGCCTCCTAACCTGGGAGACAGACCTTTACAACGTGGCGATTCCTCTAGCCGGGTATTTCGGCAAGGCAGCCGAAAAAATGGTGAAAATCCGTCAGCTACAAGAAGCTGGGGAGGAAGTCCCAGAAGAGAGTCCTCTCTACAAATAATCGCTTCGGGCCGCCTCGAAATTAGTAGAACAACAACTGAGTAGGTAGGACTGGGCTGCCCAGATCAGCCCAGCTCATTTGCATATTAGTAGAACATTCAGAAAAGCCAGACATCACACTTGTAGATAGGACTTTCCACGGGATAGATGAACTTAAGTTCTCTGCAGAACTTATCAATTTTGCATTGCAATAAAACCGGGTCAAGGTATCTGACCCGGTGACCCGGTCCAAATAGTGGCCCAAACTGACCCGGTGACCCGGTTTCAAATTACTGACACAACAAATCCAAGCATAAACATAAAAGTCACTAGCTCTGTCGGCGTTGAACGGGTTGCCGACAGTAAGGGACCCTCTTTCTCGGCAAAGATTTGTCTATTTTTTGGCGAAAAACCTCATTATATGTGAATATTGTTCAAAGTCCAAATTACCTACATACACCCAGAAATCTCAATTTCGAAAATTTGTCCCCTTAGCACCCCCTACGCGGGGGACCTCGTGGGGCTTATAGGGGGGTCCAGAGAGGTCCTAGGCGAAAACAGACGTCGGATTCGTGTTCTGGAGCTCAAATACCACCCAGAGACATTAAAATCTCAATTTCGAAAATGTGACCCCTTAGGAACCCCTTAGGGGGTCCCCTGAGGGGGCTATAGGGAGTCATGGTAGGGTTCTAGGCAAAAACCAACCTCAAATTCGTGTTTATAGGCCCAAATTAGCCCCAGGGGCAAGTTTTTGTCCAGTTCCTCACAAAAAATTTTCAAGTTCACAAGAGTCCCCCCTTCTTGTTTTTCAAAAACCTCACTTTTTGACGATCACGTGACTCGGCTTCCCGTGAGGTCAGGGTGTCACCAAGGTGGGGGGCACAACTACTCGTGGTGGGACCCCACAACTAAACTTTGGGAGCAGTCCGACCAGGGGGGGTGCTGAGGAAAACGAGTCACTAATTTTGAGGACAACAACACGAATAACAACACCACCAGCAACAACGACACGGACACGACAAAAATGAAGGGTTGCCACAATTTTTGCTTTGCAAATTGTCGACAACCCAATAAAAACTAACTGGCTGCTACTAATTGTTATGCAATTAAACTATTTTTTTTTTTTTGTGTTGTTTTTTTTTTCTGTTTGTTTATATTTTGTTTTTTTAGCTTTTTTTAGTTTTTTTATGTCTTTTGTTTTTTTATTATGTTCTATATTGATTTTTTTTTTTATTTCTTTGGGTTTTTTATATTTTTTTTTTCTTTTTCTTCTATTTTTATGTATTTGTTTTTTTATTATAGATATTAGTTTATATTTATTGTTATTTTTTTTATTTTATTTATTTATTTTTTTTTAGTATTTCATATATTTTTGTTTTTATTTTTATTTTTTGTTTAGTGTGTCCTTTTTTTTGATTTTTTTTCCTTTGTTAATTGATTCTGTGTTACGTTTTTTTATTTTTTTTATTTAATTTTTATTTATTTTATATATTTTTTATATCTTTTTTATTTTTTTAATATTTTATCATATTGTAAATTATGAGTCGTCAAGCTTTATTTCGAATATTTTTATTGTTTTTTATTACTTATATATATTTTATTTGTTATTTTTATTATATTTTTTTATATTAATTATGTATTTTTTTCTTAATTTATTTTATTATATTTTTTTGCTTATTTGTGGATTATTTTGGTTATTGGTTGTTTGTGTATGGTTTTGTTTTTGTTGTGTCGGTGTTTGTATGTTGGATGTGTCGTTAGTTGATTTGCTGTTGGGTATATTCTGGCTTGTCTGGGTTCGTGGTTCGGTGTGGGCGGTGTGGTGCGGACTCCTTTCCTTTTTCGAAAAATTCCTCTCTTGTACTAGTGGAACCTCTACATGAGCTGTGAAATATATAGAGGGTAAAATCCTTGGTGTTCTATCAATAAGTAAGCCTAGAATATCTTATTCATCATACTTAGTTCATAGATCTTATTCTAGATAGATATTCTCAATTCTAGTCTTTTTTGTCTAATCTCCTATAAAAAAAAGATAATCTTTTTATATGGTAACTTTTGCTTCATAGTGATGTTGCGCCGATGTGGGTACTTGCATATATTGGCAAAAACGACCTCGTACCCCAGCTTCGATTTTTTTTCATTTTTTGTGTGAATATGACGTATTAATGAGCGACAAGTGTAGTGAATTTAGTTTGAGGTTCTCTATATATATGTGTGTGCCTTATTAAACCAAAAATAAGCTATAGAGCCAGCCAGACTCACGCATTCAACCACTGGTATACATAGCAAATAATAGTCACTCAGGACTAAGTTTAAAAAATGCTGATTCATTGCTTTGGGTAAAATTTTAAATCCCGTTTTTTATCTGTCGTTCATCTTTGTCAATTCTAATTTCAGAGGCCGAAATGCTGCTTTTACGGCAGAATTTGGTGCTGTGTCGGACTGGGCTGCCACGTCGAATCTCTAAACTAAGTTTAACCGCAGTCTGCCGCTACAGTGTTCTGTCAAGAGACCGCATTTTATTACCAAAGCCTAAACTGACTCAGCTGACTTTCTGCAGTCGCCGTCACTTTGACACTTTGAGTGTCTGGCAGTGGATTTACAGTTGCAAGCTGACAACTCTTTTACAATCTTATATGCTGTGGGTCCATGACTTTACCGGTCTCCCGTGGTGGTCCACATTAACTGTGGTCGTGCTTAGTGTTAAATTTGCCTTATTTTGGCCTAATGTCGCAGTGCAGAAGAATATGACTAAAATGATCGCTCTAGAACCAGTTCGCATGAGACTAAGCAACCAGCTGAAGCAAGAAATTGACCGACAAGCTGTATCTCGTAATTGGTCTAAAAAACAGCAACTGGCGTTGTTCATGCGAGAGGTTAGATTTGTCATGGTCTGGTTTATTTTTCTGCTGCTTGTTGCCAGTTCTCTTCAATCGACACTAAAATTAAAAAAAAAGTTTTTCTAAAAACCTTTTCATCGATTTTGTTAACTGGATCTGGCATATTTTTAGGCCAAATTTTATGGGGGGGGGACTCGATGGAGGGGCAGCCCCCCCCCCCATAGATGGGAGGGGCGTCGACCAAAATGGGGGGACGCACCAATTTCACGATAAAACACTATTTTTACTGAAAAAATGGTTATTATACGTTAAATGTTACGTTTTCATTCGTTATTATATATAGCTACGCTAATACTAAATTTAGCCAAGGACTCAAAAACCCGACGAACTCGACATCGCTACAGCTAAAAATTCGCTAAAACGTCCTTCTGAAAAAAAAAATTTGGGCTATGAGGGGGCACCCCCTCTGAAATGGGGGGACTCAAAATGGGGGGGCCCCCAGCCCCGCCCCCACTAAAAATATGCCAGTGGATTAGATTAATAGATTAACTACCTACATAAATCAACATAGGATTAACGTAAAATCATTCAATTTTGAAAGTAAATGCAAATGGCAGAGTTTAGTCGTTCTACAAGGTTTCAGAAACTTTCGTCAATCTTATGATGAATCACTGAATTTAATCTAGCTAATCCAGTTAATATGATTCAAGAAAAGGCCCTAAGGAAAGAGGAAACAAGAATGAAGAAGTTAAGCGAAGACGACTTTTTGGTTTGCCCAGCAGAATTTTTTAGACATGAATTGGAAAAATGAAAGTAGGTGCAGCTAGTGGTGCATGGTAAACGAACTGAATCCCAGCTAGTTTCAGCTTGAATAGGTTCAGTTTTAGCATAGGATATGTTTGCATGTAAAATTTAAAGCCAGCGGCTAAATTGTATCGATGAGAACAATCATGTTCTATAATAAAATTAACTTTAACTGTGATTAACTTGTGTTTTAATAGCTAAGTTAAATAAACTCATTTTTTGTTTTAGTATAACCGTGCTGTGATCGCCGTTCACAGTAAAGCCAACGTCAATGTGTTGCGAAGTGGAGGCGTCTTGTTGTTGCTTCAATTTCCCACTTGGATTTGCTCTGTGGCCGCTTTGCGTAATTTAGCTGGACAAACAGGTTAATTTGACAAATGCATTCAATAATAAGCTTTTTAATTGAAAATTTATTTGTTTTTTGTCCTGTTCTAGTTTCTTTTTTGGAAAATTCGTATGGGAAGGCAAACTTCAGGTTTAAAAATAGACTCAATAGGCGAAACTTTTTCAGGACAGTTTATTGTCCACTCGCCAATCAAGTGAAGCTGTGCGCATTACGATATCACATATCAAGAGTAAACACCAGTGTTTCACGCTTATAAAATTGTAAAAGAAGAGTAAGATAGTCTATTGCCTACTAGGGATACATATCTAGCGCAGGAAGATGGACTCATAAGCGAAACCTGTATGTTTTGTATCAGTCAAATCCGTATTAGCAATCTTCACGAAAACGATAACATTATTAATGCATAGATTAGTTTACCATTAAATTACATATTCAGTCGTACACCAAATTTCAGACTTTTTGACCATGTCATATCAAACATTTCAAGTAATTAAGGAAATTGAGAAAACTGACTCAATATTTCATTTCTGAAATGAAAAACACATACAATACAAAAACGCAAGATTTTCTATAGCGCTATTTTCATTGTTAACTTCAGAAATGGCCGTCTCAGCTGCACCAGACATGATGAGTGGAGGAATGCTATGGTTTCAAAATTTATTACTGCCGGATCCCTTTATGACCCTGCCATTCTTGTACTGGCTTTCAGTTGTGGCGGCATCACGGGTTTGTTTTATTATTTTTTCCTGTTGGCCACAGCCCAGCAGGTCTTTAATTTTGATCCCGGAATCCTAACACAGTGCTAGCGTTAAAGTGTCAAAGTCAATATGTGGAGTGTGTTTTACACGTCTTTTATCATATCTTTGCATATGTCAGAGCGAAAATGCCTTGTAATAGTGAGTTGCTTTTGTGGTTGTTGAAAAGGTAAAGTGAAAATGCAAAAATCTGACAAAACTTAATCCATTAGGAATCGACGATGTCAACTCACGGTTACTGGCCAACCAAATTCGCCACTCGACTACACAGATCCTACAAGTTTTGATTCTTCACTGTGATAATCATACGAAATTCATTTTGTAATCAACAGTACAGTAGTATTATATACCTGCTTTCAAAGTGAAACAACAGCTACAGATTTCTGAAGACCAAGTTAAATTTTCAGAATCTCATTTCATCAGTAAAAATGGAAGTTCAATGCTTATTTTTTTCTTCATTACTTCATAACCCGCCAAGTTTCGATTGCCTTAATCTTTTGACTGAGAATTTGCAATGAGAGACGCTTTTTTGGGTGCTATGTAAAGTAAGAAAGTACACTAATCGCTGGTCCAACAGCGAACAGGTTTACGAATACGATGGCCTCTGACCAATGTATTTAAGGTGGCGCTCAGGGGAACCGACTTTGGCGTTTAATTTTTTTCAGCGACATTTTTGACCATAATGTCTTGAAGGAAAGCTGTTCAAAATGAAAATAGCTTTCATTTGATGTGCATATTGTGATAAAAAAAATTTTTTTAAATTTTTGGACAATTTTGTAGCCGTAGCAGAAAAATTTTTGTTTCCATATAAAATGATTACTCATATCATTAAAATATGCTGTTTCTTAGCTTTAAATTGATGTATTAAACTTAAAAATACGTTGAAGTTTTACCGAGTTATTTACACGTGAAAATAGCAAATCCAAAATGAAAAACCTACAAAGCTGATAAATCTTCGAAAATGTCAAATTTTTGATTTAATTCCTTAAAAAATTGAGTATGGCTTTTTGTAACTTTTTCAACGGAAATATGCAGTCCTAGGAAAGGTCTAATTTTTAAAAAAGTGAAACGTGTGGGCAAACCTTGTATTTTTGCGTAGCGAAATCGACTACTTTTTTTTGGACCTGGGTCCCAGCTGCCGTTTGCGATTGAGTTGAAAATTTGCACAATGAAAGAATCAATATAAATGCAGACGTGAAAGTTTTTCGATTTTCAAATTTTGGCCCGCAGCACTTTTTGTAGTCGCTCAAACACGACTGATTTTTGAAAAATCGATTTTTTGCAAAATCAAAAATAAAAATGAAAAATCGAAGATCAATCACGTCTAGATTTTTGAGAGATCTTTCTATTGATACCAAGATCATCAAAATCGGTTGAAGTTTCGCTGAGCTAGGTCAAAAACAAAATTAGTGTGAATAGGAAATTCGACATGGTCATAAAATTTGACACATTCACATTAAAGTGCTAAACTATATTGTAAATAGGTTTTTTTGATGTCTTTTTGATATACAATTAAAGTGGCATTGCTATTTATTGCATGAGCTGAGCGCCAAACATGAGTTTTGTTGCTGAGCGCTACCTTAAAAGAAAATGCTCGATGCTTACTGAATACTTTAGCCGAAAACTTAGCTTGTTGGATTCCTTTTTCAGAGCCATCAGTAAAGAAGGAATAAGGCCCGGTTCACACAGGCTCACTTTTTACTTAAGGGCCTTAAGTAAAAATTTCGGTTGATGCAGAACGTACTTTTTCAGCCAGTTGAAAGCGACTTGCCTTAAGTAATATGTAAGTCTGTGTGAACACTTTCGCTTAAGTAAAAAGTATAAAGTAAAAAGTATCCCTTTCTGAACCGGCCTCACACGGTAACATTTTTTGAAACAAATCTCAAAACTGTCTAGTGTTTATGTACAAGTTCCGAGTAGCTACTCCATCGGCTTATAGACAGTTCAGTAATCAGCGTGATAGCAAGTCTTAACATTGGAATTTTACACCAAATAAAAAATGCTCTGGGCATTTTTTGGTCTAGTTTACTAAATTGTTGTCTCTTTACCGATACTTATACCTATATCTGTCTGAAGAAATGGAGACTGCGATTCTGGAACTACCACCTTAAGATTTATCAGCTTCGATGATTTAATTGTATTTCAGCTTAATCGATCATACAGTGATTTACTGACTCAGCTTATGGGGAGAACTGGCCAGGTTACTCCTGAACTGACTCGAAGTCGGCGTCAAACTGTTTTCATATACTGGTTTTTCACTGGATTCGGAACACTTATAGCTGTTGCCGGCACTCAGTTTCCATCTGTAAGAGTTCTTTTGGAACAGTTTTGTGTTTTGTTTTGGTGGAAATATAAGTGTGTACGTAAAGTATCTATTCAACGCGACACGAGACTTTATCCCTACCGCTGAAATCCGGTCTGCCGGGTATCCCGTTCGTATTTTTTAGGGAAGTTGTGGGACTTCACTTTTGTTTGACCCCATCTTACCTTTTGGTCCTTCCCTTATATAACCGTTGTAAACATCGTGTGCTTTTGTGTAAAAATCGAAAATAACTATTTCAGTGTGTACATAAGTTACTGACACAAAAACTACACGTAGAACCAGCGTTGTACAGTGAATGGCTTTCCCTTTTATAGTAGATTAGGTTCGTTGATCGATTCCCATTGGTATTCTAGTTTAATAGTTGCAAGAATCTCTATGAGTTGCCTTTTCCATGTTAAAGTGTTAACTGAATTATGTTGACCACAATACAGTTTGCATTTTACGATACCTGTATACCTACTGAAAGCTTTGCTGCTTGATTAACGACATTGATCTTTGTTTCTGATTCAGCGTACATATAATAAATTAGATGTATCATTTTTCAGTGTATTTGTTTCTTTTTGCTGCTATCCAGTTGGCTTGCTTTGGGACAAACGTTGCTGCTAAAGCATTGGCGTGTCAAGAAACTGTTTGGTATCCCTGTGGGAAACCTGGAGCGACAAATAACTGTGACGATATTGGCGCAGATGGCATTCATGCCAAAGCAACTGTGGAAACTGCCAAAACATATTATTGAAGAAGCAAAGATGAAGAAATAGACTGTATGTTTAGGGGACTTGACTCAAGTTGTAGTGCCATGTAAATGTATTTTTTATTGTCAGTGTTAAATGTCATTTTTCAGCAAAAAAGTGAAATGTTATAGAAACGTGCTCGGTGGCGTACCGACAAAAATTTTCTTTTCGATTGATGACTTTTCGATTTTTAGTAATAGGTTAAAAAGCACTTTTTAGCCCGTAACACTTACATTTAGCATTCAAAACGCAAAATCAGTAAGCGACGACGTTGCCGGGGTTTGGGGTGGCAGCCCCCCCTCAACATAGAGAATTTTTAAATTTTTAGACCAAATTTGGTCAACTGAAAACGTTTCAGAAATTTTTTCTGACAAAACAAAAGGATGAACGTCACATCAGACTGTGTATTAGGGTTTTTTTCGTGCAAAATACTGTGCATTCGCACAGTTGAAAAGTATTTTCCACAGTCCAAAACTTTTTTGCAGATATTTTGCACGACCAATTTTTTGGCATGTCTACTGTTAGCCAATATACGGTGAAATTTCAAACAAGCACGTTTTGCGAGTAAAGTTAGACTAATTTTCGACACCTAGATTTCGCTGCGATATACTTAGAATGCCGAGGATATTCTTCGAATATAATACGCGGCAGCAAAACTTTTTAAACAACACCAATACATAATAGAGTTCGCAACGGGTCGAATTTTTTCAACCCGACCGTACCCGACCCGAGATAGATTCCCGACCCGACCCGACCCGACTTTTCGTCAAGCAGCTGTTACAAACTCTGAAACGAAAAGTTTTCCTGTCAATTTTTCCTGTCGCTACCACAGTAGCGACAGGACCTTACATTTGATTTGCCCTAGCGAATTACACGTGTTACGTGTAATCGCTTGGACAAAATTGTGTGTGTGTTTGTGTGTAAACTTACCGCTATGTGTGATCGTGTTTTGTGTGTAAGCTGGCCCAGGCGGCCAGCTAGCCAACTTTTGTTGTTGTTGCTATTGGTGTTAGTTTCGTGGGTTACTGTAAGCCCAAAAATAGCAAATTGAGTGTTTTTTATTTAATTTTGGTGTTTTTGTTATTTCCAAAGCACCCGACATTTTTTGTTTCAAAACCTATGGGATGGATTCAAGTAATTTTAAGTTTGTTTAGGTAGCTTATAAAACAGGTAAAAAACAGGTAGCTTATAAAACAGGCAAAGTTCCACTCAGAACTAATTAGTAAAATACAGCAGCTCAAAAACATTGAAAAACAACTAGTACTTCTCCCCACCCAGAATTTGCCAACTACCCACGTATGAGTTCCACCATGTAGCGGTACGAGCAAAAATAGTTAAAAGGGCTATGTTCTGCATGCAGCTATCCAATAAATGATGCCTGATTTAGGCTGTTTTTACCAGAATTTAACCGTTAGGTCTAAACCTGTCAGAAAAATGCCACACACTTCAGTGCTGTGAATTGCCAAAAAATTCCCAATATAAGACTTATGACTTATGACTTATGTAATTAGAATAACTAGCCCAAAAAAGTTTGAAAATTTTCCCAAAGATGTTTTGGGTCTGTATTCACCGATTTTAGCATGTTTATGGGTTATTGCGAGTTGTAAAATTTTATTATTCTTGCACTGAATGACTTGACAAAAAGTTTACAGTTGATTACTGGTTGGTACTTCGTTACCAAAATAGCGAAGCTTTGCCCTAAAGAATCAAGTAAATTCCAAGACTGGATCTTCCTACAGGACTGTCTCAGCTTACAACTTCTACACTATTAGTGTCGATTATTTCGCAATTTTTTCAGCTGAACGGACATACGGTTATAGGCATAATCTACCCTAATGCCAGAAAACCATTCCGAATATTAAAAATATAGTGGGTAGCGACAGGTTTAACTTCCTTTGAAGCAAATTCTTCCAAGTGATTTAGCTTCTACCGAATATGATTTGCATTCAAAATTACTGATACTGGTGCAGACCGCAAGACTGGTCGTGGCCATGGATAAGAACTCCATAAATTTTGCATGAAATTGCTGCTTGTTTGTTATCGGTTTTTCGTGAGTCGTGACATATAGTAGTATGTAGTAGTAGTAGCTCTAGTATAGTCATTATGCCACGAGAACAGTATGTAGCTTTGAGAAAATGGTCAAAATGGCAAAATTTAACGTCAAAATTGAGGATTTTTATACCCAAAATTTTTGACCCGAACGGACCCGCTCAACCAGCGGGTCGAAAAATCTCAACCCCACCCGACCCGATTGCGAACTCCAATACATAACATGAGAAACAGCTATGTTATATGTTTTCGTGGTCTCTTGTTTTCCAGTTCGAGTTAAAAACTAAAATAACTACTAACTTTTAATAATAATAACTATGGTAACAACCGTCCATACATTGTAAAAACAGTCTCTACATTCGGTTAAACCGTCGCTAGAGCACGGTTGCCTTTTTGTACGACTTTGAATTCTTCAGGTTCTGACGTGCTTAATAACAATCTAAGAAACATTATGTAACAGATTTTGTCAAATGATTGTTTCTGTAGGTATGCAAAATTTGCAAGCACTTGTGCGATGATCTATGCGCTGTGCTGATTTGTGTCTGTCACAACTGTGTGCTTGAAGACTTCACTGAACGATTAATTGATCGCAAGCCTGTACACGCCACACACAATTACTATATATTATTATTACTATATGACTTGACTATGCAGCATGGCACACACTTTACTATACATACACGCACACACATTTAGCGCTTTTCTAGGACCTACCTGAATGCTAGTTCAAACTTACACACAAAGATAAGATACATGCAAAATCAGATTTTGTATTATAGTATATACGCGGCGGCTGAGGCCGCCGCGTAAAAATTCTGAGTTTCCTCTTAGTCGCACATGGTGCGATGGTGCCTAACCGTAGAATAGGACCCGCAAGTGCGAAATTTCAAAAAAATTTTTTTTAATAACTACTAAAAATTGGTGCAAGCAAATCTGTTTTAATTTGCCTGCGGGACGGCTACATGCTGCCAAATTTCAGCTAAATCGTTTGGGTATTACCTGAGATATGAAAAATCACCTCCCGCAAACTCGATTTTCACCTTCTTTTTCCCCGGTCGCAAACATGTAATTCATGAAAATTATTCTGTAATTGCACGCCCAGGTCACGACCACCTGAGTCGAGAGCGCCCTAAGGCTAAAATTTAGGCAAACATTCAATCAATGAATGAATGCAATTGACACGACCACCCAAAGCGAGACCATCCTAACGCCACAAGGTGGTCAAACATACTTTAAAAAACAACTTCATTCACTTTATTTGTAACTTTTTTGTAACGTTTGGAGCTTTAAAAGCTGAATACAATATTTGTTTCACAAAAATTACTGGTTGTATAAATAAATATATTTGAATGATTATGCTGTTTATTAGAGAGATTTTAAAAAATTGTCCTGCGTCAATTTCTACAGTAGGCTTCGTAATTTGGCGGAGAGCTGTTATTTAAACAGCCAATTTAGACAAATCCAGATGTAGACAAACCCAGAATACGCCGTGCAATTCGCTAGGGCAAATCAAATGTAATGTCCTGTCGCTACTGTGGTAGCGACAGGAAAAACTAAATGCTATCGTCTATACTTGTTGACTAAATGTAACTGGGTTAAAATTGCAACTAAATTGTATTTATTTGATGCTTGCAACTTTCTTCATTATAGGTGTGAAACATGGGGTTTCCTCACTTTCAGTGATTTTCGCTCAGAGCTTGTACATAACACAGCTGATATACCGGAAAAGCTACACATCAGTTTTTTAAAACAGTTACTTCGAGTTGAAAGAACCACACCATCGATAACTGTATATTCTAAAACTGGGCGATATCCTTTAATTTAACACATGTGTCAATTTTTAAACTACTGATTTAAAATTCTGGACGCCCCTATATCCTTCCTCCTTAAACAAGCTTATTTCTCGTTATGTTGTCTTGCTGTGGCCAAGACTACACACAGGTCATGGTTAACAAGCTTAGTATCTATGCTTACCAAGCTTGAGTGTCTTGAATTGTGGACCAGTCAAAGTATTATAGAAAGGACAACTAACTAAATCAATCAAGCAAAAATTACTTTTTCAGTTTTCTACAGAATGGAGTGCAGAGTTGCCAATTTTGCGTAGTCTTGAGAACTATGCAATGTACAAATCCGATATTACTCTCGAGCCATATTTCATCTACATTAAAAACAAAAGACATCTAACTGCCTTTCTTAAATTTCGACTAAGATCTCTTGATCTTGAAATTGAAAGAGGCCGCTAGGATAGACGGTTGTTGCACACCAGAACTGAACGTATTTGTACTTACTGTAATGACGTAGAAATTGAGGATGAAATCCGTTTTTTATAAAAATGCTCATACTATAATAGTATCAGGAGCAATATTTTGGAAATAGAGAGTTCTCGAGTGATAAGTCTAACGGAAAATATAATACAATTTTTAAACTGCATGTAAAACACTGAGTCAGCTTTTGTGAAAAAATTAGCTAAATATATTTACTTAGCATTCAAGATGACAAGTGATCGTTTCTATGTAAGTATAACTAATTATTCCGCCTGAAGGCGGAATTATTACAATCATAACGTTGTATGAAATGCATGCAAAGCAATTCTGTACGTAGACATTGCCATATGTTTTGCACTGTGCTAGCTTATAGAAGTAAGCGTGTTCCAACCGTGGGGGGCATGACCACATATCCCAAACAAGCTAAATTTCATCAATCAAAAGAAAGCTCAAACTTTTGGCAAAATGAAAATTCTGTCCCCCCATCTGGTTTTCAATTACCAGCGTTAGCTACATGTTTCCCCTCTTGGATGTCAAGTGTATTTTGTCTGGACACTGTCTGATTGGCTGTTGGCATTCAGCCACATCCAATCAGCATCTAATATGAGATCACGAGAACATTTGAAACTTCACAAACAACAGAACAATATTCTACATAGGTAAACTTTATCTCTATTAATTACATATACATGAATTATTAAATGATACATATTGACAATGAACAAAGTTGATTTTAATTTGAAGTAAAAATTTTGAAAATTTTAATTAAAGTACCTTTTTGTATTTGTGGCTAAGTTAAAGTAACCTTTAGGTTAGCAATCCGTAGTTAGTAATCCGTAGGTCGCTGGTTCGATTCTCAGTCATTACCTGTGTATAGTTTTGAGTTCCGCGAAAGTTTTTTATTCATTTTTAAGTAAAATAGAACTCTCTACGAAGGAATTTTACTCCTTTTAGGAGTCTGCTTGTTTTTAACTGCTTTCAACATTTTAATTTTGTTTTTTGTTTTGTTTGTAATTATGCTTTTAAAATGTTAGCGAACTCTCGCATTTTTCGTTTTGTTGGTATATTTGCATAATATGCTCCTGTAAGGAATTTTATGCATGAACTTTTCGTTCGTCAATAAACATAACATAGAGGTCTGTAGTTTCGTATGCGGATATAAACCCCAATGCTGCGCATTTCAGCGTGCTATTAGTTTTGTTGTCAGATTTACCTAGTAGCCAGAACTGGTGCATCCCCCTATGACATCCTTGATAACCTGGTTTTTCCTGTTGGGCCACAGCCCAACAGGTCTTTAATTTTGATTTTGGAATCTTAACACGCTGCTACGTTAAAGTGCTTGTGTGCGGGGTGTGTTTTACACGTCTTCTACCGTACATTTGCATCTGTCACTACCAAATACCTTGTATTTTCACTTGTCTTCTTACAGTAGGTGTTCAGCGGTAGGTGAAAATTTAAAAGTCAAAAAAATAATGATGCACTAGGAATCGAAGCAGTGACCTAATGGTTACAAAGCTAACACACTAGCCACTCAACCACTGAGATTCCTGCAATTTTAAGCTTGTACATCCAGTAAAACTTATTCCTCAATTCCAGTGTTTGCCAATGTTGACACTTGACAGCGTTGCCTGCTTGAAAAGTGACGCAAATACAGACCAAGTTGAAATTAAAAGTGTTTGAGTAAAAATGGCTGCAGAGTACATGCAGTGATTAAACTTCACTATTTAAAACCTTTTGACTGAGATTTTGCAGTTTTGGTGGCTGCAAAATTATCCGTTTTTTTTACAAAAACTGAATCAATTAACTGACCCAACAGGTTTACGATGGCCTCTGGCCAATTTACTTGAAAGTGTATGCGTTATACTTACTGAAGATTTTGCCGCAGATTTGGCTTGTTTCCATTACGTTTTCGAAGTATGTATAACGCTTTTGTGGATAGCCGCTTGTTCTGTATTGTTCTTGCAATTACAACACTATATACATAGGTGCAGGGGTGTCAGTTATTTATTTTCACCCCCAAAGTGCTGAGTGCTAGCCACGGTTAAACTTGGCCAAAATGGTTATAGATAGAGGTCTGTCGTTTCGTTTGCGAATATGAACCCCTATTATACTGTGACGCTGTGACGTTACTGTTGCCAGATTTACGCAATAACCAGGACTGCTGCGCCCGCTCCCCTGTAACATTCTTAAAAACACGGTTTTTCATAATTTTCTCAATCTAATTACGCTTTAGTGCATAACCGCTCGTTCTGTATTGTTACTGCAACTCAATATACAGTACGAAGTTTCTGTTCATCGGCGTACGCCGAGCTTTATCCGTCACGAAAAGTGACCAAGGCTAGCCGGAATGTGACAAAAGTGACGTTAGAAAACTGCCCTTCGTAGCCCACTAGAACATTTTGAATTTTGAAAACAAAATATTTTAATTTCGCCTGAAAACGTTGAAAACGCTTCAAAATTCCGATTAAGCTTTAAGGG
Organism: Trissonchulus sp. WLG1_4; assembly: GCA_030248245.1. Taxonomy (NCBI): domain Eukaryota; kingdom Metazoa; phylum Nematoda; class Enoplea; order Enoplida; family Ironidae; genus Trissonchulus; species Trissonchulus sp. WLG1_4. The sequence goes on along the minus strand of JASANF010001905.1, from coordinate 32,361 downwards.
GGTAGTGTCGCGAAAGCAGTCGATTTTGCGCAACTGTAAAACTTATTCAAAAAAAGATAAGACAGGGTTTTTTATTTATTTTGAAAATATATGCTAAGCCAATTATTTTCGCCAAGTTTCAGCAAAACTGATGCAGCATGCAGTTAGCAGTGAACTGTGAAGTCGCAAAGTCGGAAAAATGACGTTTTTAAAACCTATTCACATTCGATAATTTCGGCACATTTATAAAACTTTTTGTTTAGATTTTTTTCTTTACACATACGAAAAGCACATCTGCCCTATTTATGCAGGCAACCCACAAGCTGGCCAACCTGATATCTGGCTTGATTTTTTGAACTTGTATGTCCCTATTGTGTGATGTCTGGCTTACAAATAGTGATTGGTTCAAAATATTGTAGATATTGGTAGTCTAGTGTCTGGCAGTAATTATTTGACACCATATATATAGCATTTTACGAGTTTCTCAGTGAACGTACTATTTCAAAGCAAAAAGCTCTCTTTTTCCTGCCGCCGCCTCAGCGGCGGCAGGTCTTTATACTGCTTTTTGGCATAAGCTAGCCACGAAGCAGTTAGCATGATTTGCGTGTTCAATTTTTTGTTTGTCGGGGGCTTATTTTTAAAAGTTGCTTACAATTGTATGAAAACAGTAGTACAAATTTTGTAAATATTAATTTAATTATTGTATAAGTTATGTATATATTGCTGCAAATGCAATTTTCATATTTAGTAATCTATTAGGTTGGGTTTTGAAGTTTTAAGTTATGATGCCCCCTTGGCCATAATTTCGATGTGGTGTGGCGGTGTTGTCATTTTTTTAACAAAACATTTCCAGTATCTAATCCAAAACATAAATTTCTGGCTTAAATTTCAAGAAGGGGCGACATGACGTCTGGCATAAAATCAACAATGAATTAAGTGGTTTTGTGAAATAATTATTTCTAATGAGATGAATTATTAACTTATGAATGAAGTAATACTAAAAAATCGAATGATCGCTGCCAATGATTGCCAATGATACATGCATATTATATATACACGTCGCAAATTTTCATTTTTGACAACATCTTGGAATTCAAAACCTATATAATTAATGTAATATAGTTGTCCATGTGAGGCTTTGGGCGGGGGAGAGCATTCGCCGAATTGAGATTTCGAAACATTTTTTAAAAATACTATCAAGTATTCGAGAATATTGCGCGGCAGGGACAAACTTAGTGTAAGTACTGACTGGTAATAGCTGAAAATTGCTAAAAAAGTTTGCATGAAACTGCTGCTTGTTGCAACCTATGTACATGTGTGAGCAAAACTGCTTCGGCGACACTACCACCTTAAATGCTTGCAAACTCTGCACTTTATGGCCATATATGTACACAGGGTGTCGGTCTGGGGGGAGCTTGTCCCGGAATTTTTAAAATGTTAGGGGGGCTTGTCTTGACGTTTCGGGGACTTGAGTGGACAAAAACGCAAAAATTTCCAGTGTTCGGGCACCTTTCTTTCAGCATCAAGGAGGGGGGCTTGTCCCGTTGGGTAAAATCTGAGGGAGGGCTTGTTGCGGAAGCTCAAGTGCCCCCCCAGACCCCATGTACACTTTGTTAGTGTTTATGGCTATCTTGAAAAGATTTATTCTTAAGCACAACTCAACTTTCAAAACTTTTAGCATCAATAAGAGAAACAACGCCAGCAAAACATTCAGCGTAACACCATTGACCCTCTGTGGAGGGCACCGTATCCGTAACTGGGTGTGACAGGTCGTGATCCCTCCCAAGGGGCAAAACGATAGCGCATCAAAGGCGCTATAATAGCTACATATTTTTTCGTAGGCTAAAAAATTGGGCTTATAATTGTGTCAACAAGGGGAAGGGTCCCCCCCCCCCCTTTTGTTTTTATCGCCCAGCCGGAAATTTCTGATCCGTCTCTACTCTAGGTGACCTAATTTAGCCAAAAAATTAAAAAATTGTCAAATTATAGTTCCTTGTTATTCTCTGTCATCAAATCCTATGCATGTCTACAACAGTAGGTACAGTATGCTGCATGTACGTGTCTGATCCTAAAAATTGAAAAAATCTCAAATTTTGTGTCTTCTCCAATGTGTTAAAATTGCTAAAAAGTGCATTTTAACTCATGACTCATTCAAACAAGTAGGCTCCTAAAAGGAGCAAATTCCGATATAGTGGCGTGAACGTATTATGTAATTTGCTAAAGTGTTCAGCTGAAGGTCACTGGCTCTTTACAAAATGAGGTTACTGTTTGGGACGCAGTTAATTTAAAAATTTGAGTTACTAATTGCGGTAAGACTAATGCTTACGGCTACTCACTCTTCTTGCCTTGGACGAACCATTTTCAGTCAGACACTTCTGCTAAAACTAGCAGTATTTAGGATAACTATAAACCACTTCGCATGCCGAAGTTAGCTCAATCGATGCTCTGATTAAATAACTGACGTCTCAAGCCGGATATCGCATGCTGGACAATGGGTACAATTAAAAGTACACACACAATAGAAAGAGCATGAACATGAAGAGTATGGTATCCCCCCAGCTCAATCTTACGTGAACGCAATCGAAGAGCAACATGTGACCTTGAAGATACGTGTAGAATCTACAACTCAAACTGACATACATAGACTCAAACCAACCATTCATAGACCTGCAACGAACTACAGAAAAATGCATAAGTACTCCAACCAGCAGAGGACACACCCAGACTCCACGTAACTGCGTTTATAGAAATTACGCACAAATTTGGATCTCAACCAAATGTGGACACACACAGTCTCATACCACTACACCAGCAGAGATTTGAACGCTTCTACTACCCACGGGGGGGTGTGGGGTGGGGTGGGGGTGGGGGGTGTTGGTGACGGGGGGGGGGGGGGGCGGGGGCGGGGGGGGGTCCGTGGAGGGGCGGGGAGGGGGGGGGAGGCCCCGGGGGGGGGGGGCTCCTTGAGTTTCTTGGCGGGCAGAAGAAAGGAATGGAAGTATGTATAAGTATTGTAGAAATGATGACGCCTAACATGGCGGGATTGTAGAAATAATGACGCCTAACATGGCGGGAGTTGTAGAAATAAGGACGCCTAACATGGCGGGAGTTGTAGAAGTAATGACGCCTAACATGGCGGGAGAACAGAAGTTGTAGAGCCTAACATGGCAGAAGTTTGTAGAAGAAGTGTAGAGCCTAACATGGCAGAAGTCTGTAGAAGAGTTGTATAGCCTAACATGGCAGAAACTGAAGTACGTAGAAGTGTATAGTCTAATATAGTATGAAGTATATTGTATAGAAGTGTAGAATAGAAGGGCCAGGTATATTTTGCAAACGGTATGAAGTAATATAAGAAGAAGGAAGAAGAATACGAAGTAATTAGAAGTATCAGTGTAGAATTTGAAGGGTCAAGCGTAGTAGTCAGTACGGAATGTACAGAAGTAGTGTAAGATAATGATAGAAGTATGTTAGAAGTAAGAAGGGTCAGTATTGTAAGTATTTGGAATGGTATAAGAAGTATGTACGAAGTTGTCGGTATTGTAAGTGTTGGGAATAATGTAAGAAGTGTGTAACATAGAAGGTCCAGTATTGTATTGTAAGTTGTATAGTGTAGTATAAGTTGTGTGTGTAACAAGAAAATAAGTCTCCTGGAAGCCTGTGTAAGCCAAGAAAGTTGTAGAACTAAGAAGTAAGAAGTCTAAGAAGGAATTGGAATAAGTAGAATACTAAGTAGAAGTCGGTATTATAGATGGCACATGGAATCATGCCTGTTCCCCTGTTCCCCCCGTTGCCCGTAGAGTTTGATCATTGCGCTGAGTTGGAAGATGTTGACCCGCAGTATCAGGAGAGGTTCCTGACAGTTCACCTGTACCGAGACCCTGTGACTGGAATAGAACACAGTGACACGTTTATGAGACGGACCGCGCACACATGTACCCTGACCCCCGAAGATCAGTTGGAGATACAAGTCCCCGTCCCCTATTATACGCTAAGATACCCCGGAGATATAGATACGCACATTTATGATTGGCCCCCAGTGTTAGGAATGTGGCCCTCAGGTTTTGATTATAATATAGCGATACGTTGGACAGATAGAGATTTGGTAAAAGGTCATTTTGCAGAGGATGTGAATATAACGTCGTACATGTTTGATTTGAGCTTGAGACAGCCTGGAGTTAATTATAGGGTATCAGGTGGTAGACCCACCGTGGCAGGCCTAAAATGTGCCTCGTGCCACTTACGTTGGACTGTAGATCATAAAATTCGGCCACAAGTAATGCATCCCCCTCCTGTCGGTTTACCCCCACCTACACATGATGTAATCCCCCCTCTCCCGTATTGGCGTAGATTGAGATGTCCGAATAGTGTTTGTTTGTCAACCTGTATTTTGGTAGTATCTTGTATCCCCAACTGGCAACATTGTCCCCCCTACACCACAGAGTCATGGCGTCAACAAGTATTAGCGATATATCAGGACTTAGATAATAGAGCGCAAGAGATGGAAATAATTAATATCGCTGACGAGAGTAGCGAGGACGAGGTTCAAATCCTCGAGGATATTGTAGAAGGTAATGTAGACGATGATGATGACGATGAGATTCAGATATTAGATGAGAACGAGGCAAGGTTTGCCGGGTGTTCAGCCTCCAAGTCGGCGCAAATGGGACACGCACGCGATCCGCTGTGCGACTAATGGGACACCGGGTCAACGGAAAAGGCTGGGCAACTCAACGAGAGAAGGGTCACCCAAAACCTCCCGTTTGACAACAGGGGGACGAGGAACTAGCCACTCCCCGCCCTCCTCAAACAACTTCAATGGCAAGGGCCCTGTCGGGCCCGACGTAGGCACCATCCGAAGGTGCAGCGCCAGACATGTAGCTAGCGTGGTGAAGATCAGACTTCGGACCATTCACCCAAACCCGGGGCCTTCGGTGCAACGTCGCGGAAAACGGGGAAAACGGACAGACCTATGCCGCCAACTACGAAGAGAGGAAAGGAGGAAAAGAAGATCAGAACGCCATTCAGACAGGGTCGACCACACGACCAATAGCCCAAAGAAAACTGACAGATTGGAGATTGTCACCTGGAACCTGCAAGGAATATCACTGAGAGAAAACAATCGAACGAGACTAAGGATAACAGCTGAGCTATGCAGAAAGAAGGGTTGGGAAATTGTCCTCATCACAGAAATAAAATCAGAAACAGCGGGGGTCATCTGGCTTGGTGAAGACCCTGACCAACTGGCGGTGATCCATTCCCAGACAACAGGAATTATACTGAGGGGTAGTGCGCTTAACCAATGGAACGACGAAGGCCAGCGCATGCACCACTCGGAAAGGACAACCACGATAATCCTTGGGAATATCCGCCTAGTATCTGTATACCAGCCGTTGTGGAGCCACGGCAAGGAGGCTATCGACAAATACCGGCACGAGGTGGAACAGCAGGTGGCATTTAGCCGAAAGCAAGAAATCCTTGTTATTGGAGGCGACCACAATGCTCAAATAGGAAGCCAATCACAACGGAGCAACATCAGTGGGATCTTCGGCCTACACACCAACACTAACGATGCGGGAGCTGATCTACTGGACTGGTGCGGTGCAAACGACCTGTGCTATGCCAACAGCTTTGTTAGTCATACCAAACGGGGCACATGGTTCCACAAGGCCCACAGAAAATGGTATGAGCTGGATGGGTTTCTGGTAAAGCAAAGCCAACGCCACAATATCGTGAAACACATCAGCTCGGTGCAAGAACTAGCTTTATCCGATCACAAACCCAAACGGATGATAATAGCTACTGGCACTACTCGGAAACGCCATATCAACAACAGAAAGCCGCCAATAAATTGGGAGAAGCTTAGACATCCCCCAACACTTGACACCTTTCGAAACTGGACGTCCCTTCTGTACAGCGAACACCGCCAAGACTTCAAGGACAAGGGCACAAACTGGGACCCTATGGCGACAGTGCTCACAAGCGCAGCAGCCATCGCTTGCGGCCGAAGAACAAGACAGATAGCTAACCCGTGGACGATGGGACACGAAGAAGAACTCACGGATCTGCATAGAAACATCAACGCCGCTATCAGTGAGCGAAATCAACTCCTAGAAGATACTCATATAGTAAACCGACGTCAGAGAACAGCCCAGCTAGAAACTATCAGACAGAGACTTCGCGAGGCGAGGAAGGCAATGAAATCACGCTTGCGAGGCCTGGAACGTGCATGGTGGAGCAGCATAATAGACGAGTGCCAAGCAGCCCACAACTCCGGCAACGTTGGCGGAATGTACCGAGCCTTGAGAAAGCTAGGAGCACGGAACAACAAAGCGGCCAACAGTACAACAATAACCACTCAACAGTTCAAGGAACACTTTCAGACAGTAACAGCGTCTCGATACGAAAACGATCCCCATATAATTGAAGAGGCCCTTGAACAAGTGACCGATATAAGCCAGTCAGCAGAAGCCATTGAAGCCAATATTACCATGAATCGAACACCAGACGAGAATGAGATAATGGAGGCCATAAAGCGAGTTAAAGACCGCGTATGGATGGGATACAAAAGATGGATGGGATATAAAAGATCGCGTACGGATGGGATACATCAACGGAGCCTGCAATGGGATAAAAGTAGAACTTGTAAAAACAGTCCAGTTCATGTTTTCCAACAGAGCTCATAAATGGGACAACTCGCTAAAAGTAGGCCAGATAGTTCCCCTCTACAAAAAAGGCAACCGTAACGATCCAAACAACTATAGAGGGGTTTGTCTGCTGGCGATGGGAAGCAGAATCTTAGCCAGAATACTAGCTACCCGTCTGAGATGGTGGACGGAGCGCCTGCGCCTAATCGATGATAACCAGCATGGTTTCCGATCGGGCAGATCGACGGCTGACGCTACCCAGATATTCATAAGAATACAGGAAGACGTAGAAGATCTGAGACGGAGACGAGAAAACACTCGAAACGTCAACGTCGCCACGGCCGATTCAGAAAATGATCCTGTAGCCCGCCTTTTAGATCTAAAGAAAGCATACCCTAGAGTCAACAAGCCGGCCTTGTGGGGTATCCTAAGAAAGTGCGGCTTATCAGGACAGTGTCTCAACATAATTGTGGACCTCCACGAAACAACAGCCTATTGTGTGAAGGGCAAAGGCAGCGACTCTGAAGAATGGCTACCAGAACGTGGACTGCGAGAAGGGTGTCCCACATCACCCGTTCTCTTTAACCTTTACCATCAAGCGGTCATGAAACAAGCCCACAACCACAGAACAGAAGTCGCTACTGCAAACTACCAAGCCGTAGGCGTCAAATGGAGTTGGGTGCCCGGAGGAAACTTCCCTGGCACCGGCCTATGGGAGAAATATCATAGCGAAGCCAAGGAAGTGAGAATATCAATGTCTCTTTTTGCCGATGACACCACCATAATCGGTAACAAGAATGAAATCGATCAAGGCACAGCCGCAATAAAGGAAGTCATGGCCTCGTTCGAAGAAAAAAATAACGATGACAAAGAAGAGATCCTCACGTTCGGCACTGACGATGGAAATAAAATCAGAATGCTCGGTAGTTGGATCGGAACGGAAGAGGATTTACGCCGTAGAACTCAACGAGCTGGCGGAGTATGGTTCAAAGTCAAACGACAGCTCAAAAACACCACCCTGTCTAAACGAGCTCAGGCCCGAGTGATAGAAGCCTGTGTTGAGGGCGCTCTCCTATTCGACTGCAACGTACGAACGTGGTATAACAAGGACATCAAACGCCTACAGAGCTGGGTCGACAAATGTTATCGATATGCTTGGAGCAGCAAAAGTTGTCCGCCCTTGATCCAAATGCAACAAGAAGGCAAAAACCAGCAAGACATCCGAAACGAACTCGGAGTGAAATCCATACGATGGAAGATCGAAAAAAGAATTCTGGAGAGAATCGGACATGTACTCCGAATGGAAGACTCACGCCTAACAAAGGCAGCCGCCCTGGGGTGGCTAAGTGAGCTAGAAAAGTACAACAAGATGACAGGACGGAAACGGAAGACTATACTTTATTGGAAGAAGCTACTGAAAGAAGCAAATATAAACTTCTCTGAGGCTGGCAGATTGGCGGCAGACAGGCGGACGTGGAAGACCCTAGTGAACAACCGAATGAGTCACCTGGAAGCATGGGAAAAACAGAAGGGCAACGCCTATTCGAACGAAAGCAACAACAGCATCACCCTCCAGAGAAACTCAGCGCGGCTCGACGACGATCCCTTGACGTGCAAATGGCCGGGCTGCGGAAAAACATGCAAGTCGAAGGCAGGTCTGACGATACATCAACGCCGAATACACGAAAAACCCCGATGTCTGTTCGAATGCAAAAAATGCGGTATCCAGCTGAAATCAGAAAACACCTTAATCAACCATCAGAAAGCGTGTAGAGGAACCGTGGCAGATGATGAATCCAGACGTCGATGTGAAAACTGCGGGAAAGACGTCTCCCGATCTAACATCGCGCGACACAGGAAAAAATGCACCGAAGGCGACGATAGAAATGGTCCCAGGGGTGACAACCGGCCGCCGGAAGACACAGCAGCCAGGGTTTACCGGGCGAAACAAGCAGTCTGTGACTTATGCGGCGAAACCAAATCAGCTACAAACATGGCCAGGCACAAACGGTCGTGCCTGCAACGGGCCCGATAGGAGGACATGCTGTCTCGACGGCGAACGTCTACAAGAATATTAGATGAGAACGAGGCGATGCCTCCAGCACCCCATCATGGTGCCTAAGTAGCAGTAGTTGTGTCGGAGGAAGTAAGATGCCCTCCAGAGCCCCCCTGTATCCCCTAAGTAATAGGCCCCCTAAGTATGCATAGTATAAGTCGTAGTGCGTTAGTATAGTTGCGAATGATAAGTAGTGCGAGAAGTTGTAAGAAGTTGTGCGCAGTTATAAGAATAAGCAAGCGAAAGTGTAAGAAAAAAAATTAAGAATAGTTTGTAGAATAAAGAAAAGAAGAGAAGAGGGAGAAGTAGGAAAAAATAAGGAATGCTAGTGGTGTAAGCAATGTTTGCGAAGGAATAAGTGTTGTAAGGAATAATTGCGAAGAATAAGAAAGGAATAGAAATAAGTTGCGTTAGTAAGCAGAATAAGTGTTTGAAAGTAGAAGAATTGTAAGTATTAATGCGTTAGTAATTGTGTGGTGGAGGTAATATGTTAATCCCCTATTGTTTGGTATCGGTATTGATATTGGTATTGCGTAGTTGTGTGAAGTGTCGTTATCGTGAATATAAGAAGCTGCGAAGTTAAGTGTTGAAGTCAAGTGTAGAAGTTAAGAAGTTAAGTTTGGAAGTTGCGAATTAAGAATAAGAAGTTAATATGTAAGGAATCAAGAAGCTGCGAAATAAGGATAAGTAATTGCTAAGTAAGGTATAAGGATAAGTGTTTGCGAAGATAAGTAGCTAAGGAGCATATTGAGAATAATGCGAGACTGAAGTTTGAAAGTTAGAATCTGACGCGAAGTATAATGAATAAGGGTCTGGAAAGCTTGATTGTATTTGTGCGGAACTAATACGAGACCATTAATTGAGGTCTGAGCGGAATCAGGGCTGAAAGAATCTTATGAGTTAGAAAGCTGCAGTATAAAAAGGGAATTATAGTCCGTGTTATTAGGAAGTTGAGTAGAGAATGAAAATGTGAATAGTAATGCGCTGCTGAATGAATGTTTCCCCCAAACTTACCCCAAACTTTCAAATTTTTGTAGAATGGCCTACGAGCACCCGGAGTTCAAGAACTTTGTGAATCCGGCCTTGGAGCCGGAGAATATCATCTCCCCGCTCGCCGAGTCCCCCCTCCCCCCTGAAGCGACCATCCCCCTGATTTGCAAAAACCCGCGCGACCACGCGGTTCAGTCTTTGGTCGGCGGTGAGCTCGTGTCAGACGAGTTGGTCAGGCGGTGTGCCCATGACTGTTCGGGCCCCGACCTGAAATTGACGGTCCCCCTTGTGGTCCTGGCGGACTCCCCCAGAGGGGTCCCGGCCTTTCCCCCCTCCATGGTCACCGGGGTCTTCACCCCTCACCCCTATAGCGGCCCCCCTCCCTACGAAAAGCTGGGCTCGGGAGCCTATAAGTTGACCCTCCCTACCCCTAAGGGTGGTACCGAGATCACCCTTGAGAGCGGGGTCCAACCCGCCGCCGCACACATTTGCACGCGGTGCTATCTTAGGTGGTCGTCTGACAACGATGGGCGGCCACTGCAACTGTGGTACCCAGAGGACCCAGTTGATGGGGTGGTTTGCACCACCCGCTTCCCCAACCCCTCCCCTAAGTCCCAATGTCCCCAGTGTACCTCCCCCAATACCTTCCTGGTCGCGTCCAACGGGGGGGGGGGGGGGGTGGTCCTCCCCTTGGCGCAGTTTTTGGTGGGGGGGGGAGGAGGGGGGGGTGTGGGGGGGATAGGGGGCGCGGGGGCGCGCCCCGCCGGCGCCCCCCCCCAGCGGCGAGAAGAGGGAAAGGGGGCTGTGGGGGGGGGGGAGGGAGATGTGAGAGGGGGGGGGGGAGGAGAGGGCCCCCCTGCGAGAGTGTGGTGTGGTGTCCCCCCTCCGTAAGGAGAGGAAGAGAGAGAGGGGGGGGGAGGGGGGGGGGGGGGGGGGGGGGAAGGGGAGGGGGGGGGGGAGGGGGAGGGGGGAGGGAGAAGAAAAAGAAAAGTTGGGTAGGAATCATGGGAGGGGTAGATAGGCTGGGGTGAGGGAGGAAAAAAAAAAAATAGGGGGGGGGGGGAGAAAACTCGGTGGGGGGATTGTTGGAAAAAACATATCCTCGCTGGGGCATTGTTACCAAATTACCCAACTCCTCACTGGGGCATACTCCTCACTGGGGCATAGTGATAAAAACCCACATCCTCGCTAGGGCATGGTTATCGCCCCCCCTCCTCATTTCCTCCTTGGGGCATTATTATCGCACCCCCCTATTCTCGCTGAAGCATGATAAGTAATCCTCATGGGGGCATGGTTACTGAACCCCCACGTAATCCTCACTGGGATACCCAAAAAACCCCCAATCCTCACTATGGCTCAATTCCCTACCAAAGCCCTCCTCACCGGGAATTGTCCAGTTTCCCCCCCAAGTTTCGATTGTGGTGAAAGATGTTGACCTGCTTACCCCCCCCCCCACTGTAATACCCCCCTCAGTCTATCAAATTCCTTACTGGGACGGTAGATTCCCAGGTAAAATTTGTAGTTAGTGTAAGCACGTAGAGACTGCCAATTTTCATGCGCGAGCTGAGGTTCATTTCGACAAATTTTCTCTCCCCCGTAGCCGAAGGTTACCCTATTTTTAGCCGAGGGGAGCACACGGCCGACAACGCTACGGACGGATAAGGAGACTCTCGAGTTGAACACCAGTTACCTATTATGCAAAATTCAGCAGAAGAAGTAGTAGCTAAGATATGAAGTGATTAAGTAGATTAGTTGGCAAAAAAGTAGGCAAGTAGATCAGGTAGATTGGATTTATAGAAGTAATTATGCGCGAGAATGCGAGAAGTCAAGTATTAATGGTAGAAGCAGCGAAGTTAATCAGAAATGCAAGTGCGAGTTCCTCCCTATCCCCCCTATTGTAGTCAGTCAGCAGCGTTAGTAATTTTTTTTTGGTTTTGCGCAAGTTTGGTATCAGTATATTTAGCAGCAAAGAAAGTAGAATGTAGAATGCGAAGGTATTAATGCAAAGGGCAAGTGTTCAAGTATTGATAGATATAATGGATTGCGAAGTATAATGCGGAGAAGTAGTTATGGTATGATGCGAAGTAGTAATTATGGTTGTGTGCGCAGCAGTTATGGTAGTATTTCGAAGTGTGCAGAAATTGGTTACGCGAAGTATTAATAAGAAGTAGCAGCGAAGTTAGTAATGAAGTAATGCGAAGCAGCAGTGTTGTTAAGAAGTAATATGGAAGTAGTAATACGAAACAATAAGGAATAAGAAGGAATAAGGAAGCAGCTTAATTGTATGTACGCGTAAGTAGAAGTAGAAGTTAATGATAGAAGGAAGTATAATGAGAAGTTGCCAGTTTCGGAGTTCCCCCACGATAATGTCATGTTCACTCGGTTTTGTTTGCCCTGTCCGTATTATAATAATTTGTGTGTCATAATAATCGTATGCCCCCTGTCGTATAATCATATTGCCGTGTCGTATCATAATTTGTTATAATATTTTGCCCTGCGTATATTTGCCCCTGTATATTAATCAGTTAATCGCCGTATGTAATGTCGTCGGATAATGGTTTCGGAGATTAGAATAAGAAGCCGGAGAAGGCCGGAAGATAGAGTGTCGTGAGTATCATTGAAGAATCATGTAGTCGTCAGTTCAGTTTTCCCCCCGTAGCAGAAGGGTACCCCATTTTAGTCGAGGGGAGTGTAATAAAACAGGGTTAACGAGCCCCCTGATTGATACAGGTTTTGCCCAATTTTGGTTGTAGCTGCAAGAAGTGAGCTACTGGTCGAGTTTAGTACGTAGTTTAGCAATCAGACGTGGCGCAGAATGAGGCCACAATCTCAGGCGGAACCCCCGTTTTGCATATTTCCCAAAAATTTCTATTTTCCTCCCTGTCCGTACGAGAGTGCCTGATTTGGTTAATCGTCAGTTGTATGAATCCTAAGTTTCCCCCCGAAGTATAGTAAGAGTATGAGTACAGAAGGAAGCAGTAATAAGTACGAATAATACGTTATAATATCCTTAACCAGTATCCGTCCCCCTTTCCCTTGTGCTCCCTGTTTATAATTGAAGCCGACTGTCGTATAATAATTCTTATTTGTCCGTAATAATTGTCTGTTAATCATATTGTCCGTATTGTCTGAGGGTCGTGCATAATAAATAATAATTAAGCAGTGATTTTTATGTCCCCCTGAGAGCATTGAGAAAGCCTAGCCTATGTTTCTAAACAATATCTGGGCTAAGGCAAAATATTAGCCCAGATATTGCTCAGCTGGAGCAGCTAAAAAGTGAGGTAATTAGTGAAGTTTAACGAGTCGTAGTTAAGTAATGGTTTGGTTCTGGAAGTCGTGAAATATACGGAATTGTAGCTTAATGTGTGAAGAATACGTCTGAGAAGTTTGAACCTGAAAGAAAAAGCCCAAGAGCAGTTATTCGAAGTTATGTTAGAGGATTCTGAGAAGCGAATTAGTAATAACAAGCGAAAAAGACCCTATATGTAACGTGAATTGTAGTATATTAATAATTGGTTATTTTGTTTGTAATATGGTCGTGTTTGGTATTGATATGTAGTGTTTTGCAAGTAGTAATGTTTGGGCACCCTTTTACATTGTTTTTGTATCGTTCTGTCATGTTTTCGGGAAGCAAGAGTCGAACAAAATTAGGGTTCGAAGAAACCCTAATTTTATATTAGGATTACGGTAGTTCACTGAAGTAATGTAGTTTGACTGCGTCTGCAGCCCAGAAGGAGATGCAGTGTAGAATTTAAGTACGTAATAATTGCATCACACATTATGTTCGGTAATTAATTAGTAATAATACGTAAGTGGTTAAGTTTCGAAGTCACATAAGTTGGGTTTTTAATATTTCGTATTTCGCTTTTACCCCCCTTTCGTTTTCCCTTTTCGCTTTCGTAATATTTTGGTCATAAAATTTTTTTAACTCCATGTGTATTCGTTTCTGGTCGGCCAGGCGATAAGTGAGACAAATTACAGTACCTGGGTCGACCAGGAATTAAGTACTCTTAAAAAGGAATTATCTCGGGTTAGGTAAGTGTTTATCGAGGTGTGAGGGCCAGCAGCCCTCGACCCCCCCAGCCTTTAAGTGGATTTTAACGAAAGTTTAGGTAGGCGGGCCTAAGAATGCCCTGTTCTGATTGGTGGGATTCGGGATCGGTAGATCCCGACAAAAGCTTCAAAGAAAAACCGAATTTGGAGACGTTAGCTAAAGGAGTCGGGTAGAAATTTTCACTAAGTCCAGTCGGTTTTAGAACTTTACTCTTGCTCCCCTGCCCCTGTGACCATTTTTTTGCCTTGTCCTGTCCTGCCCTCTGTACAGTATATATTTGTCTAGGCGTCCAATAAACGCGTATACCCAAATCCCGACTCCGCGTCCATTTTTGCCTATACCAGTAGTGCGCCGTAGCGCAACCAGCTCAGTCAGTCCAGAGGCCTGTAGGCCAATTGTAGCCGTGCGCCCTTCGCGCCATTCTGCCCCCCGTCTCCGAGCTTTGTGGCGCCTGTGCCCCCCAGTGCTTTTCCCTTTGCTGTGCCAGTTCAGCCGCCTCCAGGCCCCGGTCTTCAGTGCGTCTAGCCGCCCCCAGGCTCTCCGTCAGGTCGTCCAGGTCGTCCACCGGTTCAGCCGTCTCCAGGCCCCGGTCTCCAGTCCAGCTCCCGTTCGTCCAGTCTCAGGTCGTCCGCCACCGGTTCAGCCGTCCCCAGGCCCCGGTTCTTCCAGTCTCCAGTCCCGTCCGGTGCGGTCCAGATCCAGCTTTCCGCCAGCCACCAACCTGTTAGTTTTGTCCTGAGCAAAAAGTGTTTGTAGCAATAGCCTAGGCGGACCCTAAAAGGTAGATCAGTAGCAGCAGACCCAGTAGATCACTGAGTTGACCAGCAGACCTAGAGATCGATCTAGCCTAGACAGGGTCAGGCTAGAAGAGTGCCAGTTCCAGTTAAGGTTTTCAGGTTGAGCTTGTATGTCCGTCCCGAACTCGGTAGTTTTGTGCCTATTACGCGGGTTATTTAGGATTGTAGATCAGTAGCTACGATTGTCTGTTAGGTTGTATTGTGCTATCTCTTTCAGGTTTACATAAAGTTACACCAGCCACACACAATTTCTAGTATTGAGTAGAGTTTTGAGTGTTAGTCAAAAAGTAAAAGGAAAGTTTTATTGCTGAGATAGCATTGGGGAGTTGATCTGTTAGTGTCCCCCGACACCAAAAAAAGCAGGCGTCAGGGTTGAGCTAGGCATCTGAAATAAGGTATAAGTTCCTAGTTATCCCCGACCTTTGGTGTCCCTCCCGAATCACGACGGGCAGAGCAAAAAAGCTTGTTCGAGCAGTTCAAATCCCCTGAAACCAGTTGCTCAGGTTGAAGTTTAAGTTAAAGCTATAGAAGAGGCAAACTTTGAGTAATTTACACGTTGATTCAGAGTTAGCGATAACTTAGTCAAAATTAAAGGATGTGTTTTTATCAGTGAGAGATCAATTGAAATGTAGGTAAACACGATCGCCGTGGAGGTAGTACTGTTAGTGTTTTCATACTGTACCCACTGAGCTGAGTTTGAGTAGAGATCCGATATAGTCAGGAAAGTTAGTGAAGCTAATAATCTATTGTATTGTCGCAGTATAAAGCATTCAGTACCTAAACGTCACACCCTATTCGCAACGTATGTTCCATATTGTTCGTATTGTGCTGTCGGTAAATCTAAGGTGAAGTGATCGTCTAGTTCAGTCCGAGTCCAAAGTAGTAGTTCTCGCATAACAGTCAGAAAGTTGATTAACCCGTGTAGGCTTTTTCACAAAATAGCTAATGCTGACTGCAGCTAAAACTTTAACTTTTTAAAGCTAAAAAAATTTCAGTCAAAAAGTGTACATCTTTTACGGGTTCTACACTTGATTTCAAAAATAGTAGTCTTGCTATAGCCGTTTTTTCAGTCAAAGCGTGACTATCTGGAAATCACCAGAATAATCACACCTGTGTACGCGGAAATGTATGCTGAAAATTGTCACAGCTGCTAACGGCTAATTTAGGCAAATTATTGTTTAATAATTGGCTATGCGTGGCCATAGGCGAATCGCTTTTTTCACGAGGCGTTTAAATATGAAACATGGGTAATTTACTGTACTTTTAACCCTATGAGTGACAGGCAGTCTTCCAGAAACAAATGTTGTGGTTTCGGATCACCAAAAAACTAGACTCAAAAATCTTGCAAAAAATTCAAAATTTAAATTTTAAAAAATATGTTACGATGTAAATTAGTATTTTTGAAGTCCTGAAGTCAAGAGAAGTTCATTGGTACCTATTCTTGACGTTGACATCTGTCAGTGCATTAGAATGGGCAGGTGAAGGGTTTCTTACACTCATTGTGGAAGACAGAGACCCGAGACACCATCACGTACTTTTGTTGAAACCGACCATAGCATTATTCTACCAGAAACAGCCCCACACCAGAAACACCAGAAAAGTGATCGGTTAACCTGCCGAAATCGGAAGGGTAATAGACTTGGAATCACTTGGCGTATTTTCAGTGGAGGTCGCCCCATGTAGGCCGGAGCCCTCCCCCTATTTTGAGCCCTCCATTTCAGATAGGGTGCCCTCCATGACCCTTTTTTTCGAAAAGGAAGCTTCAGCGACCTAGAAAGTGAAAATCAGAATGGGGCCATTGGGCTTATTTATATTCTGTCTGTTTGGCAATAAATGGTGCTCTGAACGTTTTTCGTTTTGATTCAGCTGTTTGGATGGATACCGGTGGCATTTTTCTGGCATAGAATAGGTTAGGTTCGGTGATCGGTTCTCGTATATGAACACTGGTGTTTCCTGGTTTTTTCTGAAAATCCCGACTATATATGGATTGAACTTTGCTTTTTTAATAGCTACATGTGTAACTGAAGCATTTTAGTCATAACTAATTCACAAATTTGCCCTACAAGTGTGTAGCTGTTCAACGTAGGGTGATTTAATAGCAACGTTTTTGATTATCTGATATATGTAGCGTAACATTGTTTTTAATTTTTTCAGTGTATTTGTTTCTTTTTGCTGCTATCCAGTTGGCTTGCTTTGGGACAAACGCTGCTACTAAACGATTGGCGTGTAAGCAAACTGCTTGGTCAGCCTGTGGGTAACCGTCAAATAACTGTGGCGACAATGGCACGGGTGGCATTCTTGCCAAAGCAGTTTTGGAAACTGCCATAACAAAATTAAGAAGCAAACGGAAAGAAGCAGAGTGCATATATAGGATAACACTAGACTTTCATTTTGTGTTAGTATTTTATTTTTGGTGTTAAGAAGAGTGCATAGTGTCACACAGAAGAAAATGTCACAGTCATACAGTATGTTTATGGAAAATTATATTCAGTAATTTGCCCACGACTTATTAACCCGATGAGAGGTTGGCTGGCAAATCAGCGCATGCCGCGCAACTTTCACGAAGCACACTTTAGTATTACTTGCAAACTAATTGCAGAGAATCATCCTTAGTTTATATAGTAAAGGTCTAACAAATTTGGTTAATGAACCAAACAGACGCACGGTGTCACGGTGTAATTTTTCCCCCCTGTGAATTTTCCCCCCGGAAAAATTACCCCGGTGTAAATTTTCCCCCCGGAAAATTTGCACCGGGGTAGATTTTCCGGGGGGAAAATTCACACCAATCATATAATTTGACTGTTTTGAAAGTACTTTTTCAAAACTGGCGATTTTGGCGATAAATTTGTTTATTTTTACGTATTTTTCTTTATTTTTAGTTTTAATAAATATTTTAAATTTGCACCGGGGTGGATTTGTCCGGGAGGAAAATTCACACCAACCACATAATTTGGCTGTTTTGAACTTATTTTTTCAAAATTGGCCATTTTGGTGATACATTTATTTATTTTTATTTATTTATTTTGAATATTTAAAATTTGCAAAAAGGGGTTAATTTATAAGGTACATATTTAGGGTAGTGAGTGAGTGACTTTGGCGAGTAATTGTTCGACTATTTTGATCATAAATGAAGAAAACTTGCTTGGAATAAATTTTGTTTTTTCTTTGATGTACATGTTTCGTCGAAAATTTTCGATACAATATAACAAAAACAATGTCTACCTAAGTCCCTTCAGAGACTCGAATGCTTCCGCTTCCAAACAGAACAGCGTAACGGATAACGAAACGACTCTACCAGCGGTATTAGAACTATTTGTTTCAATCATTTTACTTTTGGTAATAAAAAGTTAAAGGCCGGTTCACACGAGGCAATTCGCAGGCGATTTTCAAGCAACCAACCACCAGGCAACGCGCAAGCGACGCGCGTTGCTTGAAAATCGCGTTGCCTGCGCGTTGCCTCGTGTGAACCGGCCTTAAGGTAGCGCTCAGCAACAAAACTCATGTGTGGCGCTCAGCTCATGCAATAAGTAGCAATACCACTTTAATTGTACATCAAAGTGACATCAAAAAACCATATTTACAATACTTTTCAGCACTTTAATGTGAATGTGTCAAATTTTATGACCATGTCGAATTTCCTATTCACACTAATTTTGTTTTTGACCTAGCTCAGCGAAACTTCAACCGATTTTGAAGATCTTGGTATCAATAGAAAAATCTTTCCAAAATCTAGACGTGATTGATCTTCGATTTTTTATTTCTATTTTTGATTTTGCAAAAAATCGATTTTTCAAAAATCAATTGTGTTTGAGCGACTACAAAAAGTGCTACGAGCCAAATTTTGAAAATCGAAAAACTTTCACGTCTGCATTTATATTCTTTCTTTCATTATGCAAATTTTCAACTCGATCGCAATCGGCAGCTGGGAACCAGGTCCAAAAAAAGTAGTCGATTTCGCTACGCAAAAATGTAAGGTTTGCCCACACGTTTCACTTTTTCAAAAATTAGACCTTTCCTATGACTGCATATTTCCGTTGAAAAAGTTACCAAAAGCCATACTCAATTTTTTAAGAAATTAAATCAAAAATTTGACATTTTCGAAGATTTATCAGCTTTTTAGGATTTTCATTTTTGATTTGCTATTTTCACGGCTGAATAACTCAGCAAAGCTTCAACGTATTCTTATGTTTAATACGTCAATTTAAAGCTAAGAAGCCGCATATTTCATTGATATGAGTAATCATTTTATATTGAAACAAAAAATTTTTTGCTACGGCTACAAATTTGTCCAAAAAATTTTAAAAAATTTTTTTATCACAATATGCACATCAGATCAAAGCTCTTTTCATTCTGAACAACTTTCCTTCAAGACATTATGGTCAAAAATGTCGCTGAAAAAAAGTAAACGCCAAAGTTGGTTCCCCTAAGCGCCACCTTAATACAGACAAACGCACCTACAGGCATACGGACAATGGTGCGATTCATACTTTGTTTGATTGTCCGATGCCTTAAAATTTCAGCAGAGTTGAATTGAAATTAACTTTGCCGGCTATACCTAAGACAAAACGAAATTATGCCGTTTATTACGGATGAACGGGCATATACGGCTGACCGGCCGAAAGTATGAATCGATCAGCCATTCTGACATTCAGTACTGGACGTCCTTTCATCCGTTTGTCCCTATGTGCTTACAAATTATGAATCGACTCTTAAAATCACCACAATTGCCCCTGGTGATGAGTTGCAGCGACACGTGCCGATTTCAAGACTTGTCTATACTAGCCAAATTCGCTATCGTTGCGGTAGCCCCGTCCATATCGTATAAACATCAGTCGCAGCTACCGCTGTGGCTATAGCCGTTACACTGAACGAAAGTCAGACAAAATGCAGGATGCAGCTAGGTATCGTCAAAATCACCAGTGTTGAAAAAATCAGTTCAGAACAGTCGAATTATATGGTTGGTGTGAATTTTCCTCCTGGAAAATCTACCCCGGTGCAACTATTAAATATAATTATTAAAAATAAACAGATCAAAATACATAAAAATAAACAACTGTATCGCCCAAATCGCCAGTTTTGAAAAAATACGTTCAAAACAGTCAAATTATATGGTTGGTGTGAATTTTCCCCCCGGAAAATCTACCCCGGTGCAAATTTTCCGGGGGGAAAATTTACACCGGGGTAATTTTTCCGGGGGGAAAATTTACACCGGGGGAAAATTTACACCGTGACAACGGCACGCATTCTGAGCTAAATATTGTGTAATGATCGTAAATTAGTTTCAAATGTGGCAGCTGTGGCAAACTTTGTAGCAATTGATCATTGCTTGTTGACACCATACATGTACACGGAATCTTGGTCTAAAGGGGCTTGCCCCGGATTTTTCTAAATTTTAGTGGGGGCTTGTCTTGACGTTTTGGGAGCTTGAACTGTCAATAACGCAAAAACTTTTCCAAATTTCGTTTAAAAATGGGAAACTTTTTGCAAAATTTGGGTATTTTTAGCAATTTTTTTGCTTTTTGCTTTTTCTTCAAGCATTGTACAACGATCACTGGCATTTTTTGAGTTTACTGGCATTTTGTTCAGCACCAAGGAAGGAGGCGTGTCCCGATGGGTGAAATCTGAGGGCGGCCTAGTCCAGGTATCTCAATCTGGGGGGGGCAAGCTCAGACCACCCCATGTATATACATATGTGCATCTGTGCTTGAAGTTGAAACCCATTCGTTCATGTTGTCAGCACTGTAATTCTGAAAGTATAATGTTGTAATCACTGTGAACCAGATGACATGGCAGATTTTAGCCTGTTTGTGTAATACTGACAGGCTATGAAGTTTTGGGGGGATATTCCTAATTTTCTTCTTGTTGAATTTTGCTAAAATACAAGAGATTCATGTAAATGGGCTGATTTTGGTCAATCATTATTAATGATTTAATTTAAATGGCTCTAGCGGCCATGCATTCATAAACAAAGTAGGATATGAATCGTCTATAGTTGAGAAGCGCTTTCAAATGAGAGTTACACAACTTTCGTGCAACTCTGCATACCCTGAGATGTAGATGGGAGATTGTCCCGGATTCTCAAATCTGGAGCGAAGCTTGACCATCCCCCCTCGATCCCATGTACATCTGGAACTGTTTTTATATACATACTAATGTTATATTATATACATATAGTATTTTGTTAATAAACAACTGTACACGTAAGTAATCTTTAATTTTTTGGTGTTCATATTGTCCATTTTATTGTATGAAATAGAAAATTTCTGAAAATAAGTTCCTTGGAAAATTCGGACTTTTCCATATTACAAGCGAATGGTTTGCACTAAAAACTGTTGATATGTAAATCTGAACTAGAGTAAAAAAAGTATATAAAGACTGACTCTTGAAGTTATGCTGATTACACCAAAAAATGGAAGACTATGAAATGTAAGATACATACCAGATCACAGTCATCGAAATCAGTCGAGTAGAAAAAGTTCATTGTAGCAAGGTAATTTACAAAACCTTTTTTTAAATGATCAACTTGTTATTTGAGGCTGGATAGTTATGATTAATAAAGAGCTATTACTCTTTTCCAAAATATCACGCTTGATGTACTAAAATTGTCACGAAAGAAACCAAATAAAAGTAGCTACACTGTAAACAGTTTACACCAGTTCCAAAATGTCTTTGTAGTTTTCTAAATTAATTACAGTATCTATTATTTTTTTGCAGTTTCTGCTTTCTCAAGGAAAATATTATGCATGCTGTGAATCTGTTGAAGAAAAAATGAGTGTTTTTGTAACAAAATGCAGCAGGTAAAAATGTATCTGTTGAACGTGTGAGAATTAGCAGTTTATTTTGAATTTTTTTTCTGGGTCAAAAAAATGCAAAAATATTGCACAATCTAGAAATTATTTTTTTCATTTTAAATGGTGCTTTAAAATAGAGTTAAGAACGAAACTGAAGCATTGAATCTTCAAATACCGAATTAAAAGGAGATGTCTCCTTCCGTAAAAAATAAATAAAAACTGCATGTTTCTTGTTATATATTTTTTTAAATCAAAGTAAATATGGAAGGTAGAATATCTCAGTGTGTTTCATCTACATTTAAGTAACATAAAAATGCAGTGACGAATTTACCAAAGCATTTGGGCTAATTTTTTACGCGGCCCCCTGGGGGCCGCGTATATACTATATTCAGATTCTCCTTCTCCTATGTTATTTCGGGTAGGTTAATTTTCTAGTGTTAATTAACACTAGAAAGGCAGGTACCTCCCGTCTTCTCTCTTCATACCTAACTTGAAAGACAATTTTCACATTGAGCAGCAAAACTGATAGCGCCTGAGTGGGATCGAACCACTAACATTTGGATTCGGAATCCATAGCTCAACCAACTGAGCCAACCGGCCGCTGATAATAAAGCATCTATAAAACAACAAACATTTGTCATGGAGCTAATCAGCAGAGCAATTGGATCAGCAAAACGGCTATATGTGATGTTATCTTGAACGTTTTATCAAATTGCTCAATTCAGTTGTCACTATTCAAATCTTAGATTACGCAAGTGATGCTGCAGCTCTGTCGCACACAAAGAAGTTTTGTACATTAGTTAAGTTATGATTTTATCCAACAGTGTCTCATAGTGCAACGGTTAGCACTCTGGACTGTTAATCCAGTTATCCGAGTTCGAATCTAGGTGAGACCTAACATTTTTTAAAAATTTAAGTTTTGAAATTTTAACTTGAAAACCTGTTTAAAATTCACCAATTTTTGGTGTTTGAGAGGTTTTCAGGCAAATGAACAGTAAATGTGTCTGCATTGCGCATAAGTTTGGTTGATTTAAAAAATTATTTTATCCACAGATAATGGCCGCGTTTAATATTTCCTCTGGAATATTGACACTCAGACCTCACAATTTAACCACTTCTCACTCAGCAAAAGAGCTTGTTTGCATACGATCTGGATGTGACCCAGACTTGCCTCAAGAGAAACATCAACTCAATTGGCCCGGTAGTTTTCTTGGAATCGCTTAAGGACAAAACGATAGGGACAAGGACAAGGACGAGTATGAACCGGGCTTAGGTCAACTTTTTTAATTGATAGAATCGCATACGGTTTCCAGATAGTTTATATTTAGTGATCAAACTAGTGTGCAACAATGTCCAAGTAATAGTTAGTGCGAACTATTTTGTCTTTATCACAAGTTTTGACTGTATAAGAGTTTTGACTTTTTGTTGCTTTATTTAACGAGCATAAATATGTACTTACGGTGAATTTTTTAAAAAAGAAAGAGGTAGTAACTATTAATTATGTGTATGAATCAAAATTGAAAAAAGTGTTTTGTATCACAAAAGAGTATTAAAATTTCAATATTTTTATAGAGAACCAAAAAATAGTTACACAAATGTTTGTTCCTATAATCAACAAAAATTAATACATTTTAATCAGAATATGGTAACCAGAAAAATCATTCTGGTTTTTGTTGCATTGTGTTTTTGATTCGTCTTAGTTACTGTTTATTTGTTTTGAACTGCTTAGGCTGTATAGCGTTTTTTTCTTTCTTTTTCAAATCACAACTAGTATAAGTGTAAATAATCTTAAAAAAGTATCAAAGTCAACTAGTATAGCACAACTTGTTTCACAGTGAGTCAAAAATCAGGCTATTTATCGATAAAATGAAGAAAAAAATATGTTTGTAATTAAATATTTATACTATAGTGCTAACCTAACCAAAAAACTGCAATGTCTTTTTATTTATGTTTTCTGCTGTCGTGTTCATCTACAGTTACGATCTAACTGAAACGTAGTCGTTTCAAATTGCAAATGTTGACGTGTTTGATTACCAATAAAAACTTTTGTGTCCATTTTATTGTATGATTATAATTATACCATACCTGTCTTGAACAAGCCCAATCTGCGGCAAAACCTTCAGTAAGTATTAAGAATTACTTTCAAGTAAGCTGACCAGCGGGTCAGCTAAAACCTGTTGTGCAGCAATTTATTTTCTTACTGTAAAATGTGTATGCAAAATATTGACAAAATTTTTTTTCAGGAAAATGTGTATGTAAAAGATTGAACACATTTTTGTCTTGCAATAAATTGTTTCTGTAAATGTTTAAAATTGATTTTATCTTACAACAAATTACGTAAGCACGAGTTCTTCTGCCGAGTAAAGTTTCATATAAGCGTTACCGAGCTGAACCCTTAACTGGTGACGCGAGCTATTCGCCATCACTGTTTCAAAAGACATATCTTCAGCAACGTTAAATATATGCGTAAGCAGTACGCATTCAATACGCATTAAGCATCCAGTACGACATCAAACGTATGAGATGCACCAAAGTCTAATGCATCAAAGTTGTGCATCCTAGTCTAACTCCTGCAAATATTGCTTACCTATACGGTATTTGCACCCCCATGTTAAACTATGTGTAGGCTACTACATTAACATTTGCAGCAGCGTGCAGTCTACTTATACTGCACGCTATACTCGAATCGATTTACAAGTCACTTATATATACATAGCGATAGCACTGGTGATTGTGCTAAACGCATGTGTGAAACCCTTGTGCAGGTGCTCTCGTGCGCTTCGCGCACTCGTGCTACTGCACTCGGAGTTTCACAGAAACATGCGTATAAATCACTTATAGCACGCCAACCAGTGTTAAAACCCATACTTATACACAAAACTTGACTTGGCACAGTCTCAATACTTGTCTTACATAAATGCTAGTTTACAAAGTCTGTTATTATGTCCATGCAGATAAACATTCTATAGATTATGGTGATGTGCCACGATTATTTTTGGCGGAGTTCAAAAGCGGAAGAGTTGAATTTTGATGTTCAGTGTCGTCAACAGCGTTATTAGTGATTACCAGGGCGTGGTTCTTACTATTAATACCCGTGCTAGTTTCTGTACAGTTGTAATGCCACGAATCGTTGGTCGTTAAACTGGTCTGTTGAGTTCGACGATTTTTACGTCTCCGCACCAAAACTCTGGACTCATCCAGTCGAGTCACATCGTCCCCACTGGCAGAACACCACCTGGCGTAGAGTCGATCTGGAAGTATGATGTGGCAAAACGTGTGGCGATATTTGGTACTCATAAAACAGTAGAGGAAAAAATTAATGGCACTGTTTAAAAGGCCTAAGAGGTCGATAAAGTTGACAGTTACTGGATAAATATAGTATGCCACATCCGTAGGGTAAATGCTGAACAATATAGAGACCACACTTTGCGGTATTTCTGTGGCTAACGTAGTGGATGCGATCGCCAGCAAAAGTATGGTAGTTCGATCAGTGCGACGATGGCTTGATTTAGGCTTGGTGACTGATTTGGACAGAAGACGCTGACTACGCTTGTCGGCCTGCTTCAATATGCAAATGAGGCAGGATATGAGAATCATCAGGACCACACAGGGAACCAGTTTCAGCAAGACACCGTGACTCCACACAGTTATTCTCAATAGCAGACAATCATTGGCTAAAATCAAGAACAGGCTTAAATAAATTTAAAAATTTTCTTATCCAAATCAGCTGATCTAACGGCCAACTGCACCAAGTTATTCTTTCTAAGCTAGGTATTTCTATTCTCGAGCTATTCTAGAATATTTCTATGCCTCAGATATTCTTCAGCCATTCCTTAGCTATTCCCTGTTAAACTATTCTCGAGCTTAACTTGTTGTGCAATGAAGACTCATTTCATTTTCGAGCTGATCTCCAGCTTATTCTTATGCTTGAGATTTGTTGCTTTGGTGCAGTCCTGTGCAAACGTGGGCAGCTGACAATTTTGGGGGGGGGGTGAGCCATCGGGGGGGGGGGCGCGGAGTAACTTTTCCGCTGATTTTCGCTCCGTGAGCCACCATTTTACCTTCGTGAGCCACTGATTTTGCCGTCGTCAGCACCCTCAAGACAATCTGGGGGGGGGGGGGGTGAAGCAGCTGTCCCTGGGGGGTGCTGACGATGCCTTACGGGGGGTGGGGTAAAACCCCCCCAAACCTCTCCCACGCCCATGTATGGTCCTGCGTAAACCGCCATAAGGGGGTCCCTGATCAAATCTGGGTGAATTCTATGCATTGTAATTGCTGGTCTAAATGTCTTTTTGTTTGTTTCTTAAAGCATTGGTTAAGCGCAACATATATAATCCTAATAAAAGCTCTAGTAATTCTGTCGAACAAGATTGTAAAATTATTAAGGTAAGCGGCCAAGGAGTAAAAGTCTCCACTTACCAAGAGCGGTTTCCGATAAGTCGGTAGTGTAAGATGATCGATTAGTGTTCTGATTTCGGACATCACGCTTAATCTGGTAGACAACGGGGAAAGGGGCACACAACAGTGACACGACCACAGTAGCCCCCACCACCAAGTTTCTAGTCCATGTGGTCTTAAGCCACGGTGAACTTTGACCATGATTCTTCAGTATCATGTAGCGGACAAAGGCCACAAGGGCCGATAGCCATAAACTGAGCGAGTGGAAGATCCCGGTCAGAAGTTGATGAATCTGAATGAATACCATCCAGCCGTAAGTAGTCGGTTCGTCGTGCGCCACGTAGAAGGCGGAAGCAAATAGTAAATAACTGGCCATGGTGATAAAATCACTGACTGCGATTCCCGTTAGCACTACATTAACGGAAGATTGCATTCGCCTGTCTGATAGAACGATCACGTTTATGGCATTTCCAACAATGCCTATACTGCAAATGAACACACAGAGATGACCATGAAATTCCGTATATTTGGTGTGATACGTCCGAAAAGTGCTGAGAACCGGCTCGGCCTTAGTAACGTTGATGAAATGGCCGAAAAAGTCACAGACTTCCAGACCGGCAGCCATCGTTATTGCCTGAAACTAAAAAAAACAAAAAAAACAATTGCAAAATCGAATCTGTTGACATCGCATAAGAATAATAACTTGTTTTAGTATACTTGGCAAATGGCAATTAAGTTTTATGGGAGTGTAGGAATGAGATCTGGCTAACTTGTTTTATTCGGTGACAGTTCAGAATGGATACTAACTAAAATTTGACATATGTACATATTAGAGTCCTTTGTCAGGGTCCTTTAATAGGGTTCTTTGTCAGATATGCCACTTCTAAACATTGAACTAAAAAAAGTACTGATCTTTTAACGTTGAACCCGGTAAAGGAACGTGCCTCGACTATTTATTTTTTCAGAATGGTGTATTTTCACCTAATTAATTAACAAGAAAACCCACTAATGTGCGAATGCATCGAATGGCTGCATATTTCACGTTAACCCGCTAGGTGTCTCTCTGGCTGGAATTTAAAGTTTTAATTTTATGCCATTAAGTTTGAATCACTCTTGAAAATTGAAAGCTCTAGTTCAAGGGGAGCACAATTGCGCCAACACTACCAAAATTAGCAAATAGAAAATCTGGTTATAGCGGAAAAGACCCGGGCCCGCAGCTTAAATGCCTATAATGACTGATAACAAGAAGTGTGTAGTGATTGAGTACTGACACTTTCGTGACGTTAATTTATCTATATGCCGCCGGAAATATTAAACGCGGCAAATTATGTATTCTCATGAGTGTCTATGTTCCGCCAAAAAATCTAGAAGTGGACATAATCGCACAGTAAAAAAGTTATATAATAGCCTAGTTTATAAGTTTACTCCTACTGACTGAGTGTTGACTTGAGAAACAAAAGTCAAATTTCATGAACACAAATAATGCAAACTGCATGAAGTGTTAGTAAGTTACAAGTTTTATTATGCAAGTAGCCTCTAAAGCCTGCTTCATACTTTTTGTTCTCCTCGTTCCTTTCAATTTATCTTTAAGCAGTTTCAAAAAAACTACATAGCTGTTTGAGTCAATTTTTAGCACAGAGACAGTTTTTGTCAGGTTCAGCTAGTACACAAAAAATAAGACAAACCGTTTTAATGCTAGGTACAATAGGTAATATGTAGCTGACCGAAAAATGTCATTGTTTTTGGCCCTATGTTCCTATGTTATACATGAGAACTAGGACCTGCGAGACTTGGGGGCTGTGGTATAGTGGTTACTGGTTAGCATTCTAGTCGTCGACGCAAGTGGCCCTTTTTTTTCTAAGTTAGAGCCTCTTCTTTCTTTCATCACTCAAGTATAAGTATGAACCGGGTTTAAGTGAGGCAAGTGCATTCCAAGACTTATTAATAAGAAATGATAATGAAACTTGAAAAGTTAAATAGTAATGAATACTGGGTGGGTAGATGATTTTCGATTAAACTCATAGCCTGATATGGTGTCAAAATACGGAGGTAAATCTGTCCTTATCCTTATGGACAAATATAAAAATAAGGAAGCGGATGTTTACAAAAAAGAAAACAAAGTATATACTGGGACATGAGCATGTAAAACAAAAAACCTAACAAACAAAAAATGTAAAAAATAACAGTCAGCTAAGTGGCCTTTCCAAATTTTGTAAAGCCAATACTGTAAAGCATAATTTATACTCATACCCAACCCCAAGCTATCTTCTTGACCTCATATTGTCTTCATGCTGTGTCATTGTTATTTAAAAGGTCCCCAGGGCCCAAAAAGAATGTCCTTGTAT
Organism: Trissonchulus sp. WLG1_4; assembly: GCA_030248245.1. Classification (NCBI taxonomy): domain Eukaryota; kingdom Metazoa; phylum Nematoda; class Enoplea; order Enoplida; family Ironidae; genus Trissonchulus; species Trissonchulus sp. WLG1_4. The sequence continues at coordinate 4,307 of JASANF010001905.1, read as the reverse complement.
GTATGTACCTATTCTTTAGGCAGATGGATTCATAGTTAAGAAAAAAGAGCAAACCTGTTTACGTGACATAAATGTTCACATTGATTGGTTAACTAATTTGATTCACTATATTTTTCGACCCAGTACAGTCCTTCTTGAAATTTATTTCAGGAACTTAGTTTGCTACTATGCTTACAGACCAATTGTAACTGGGTTAAAAAAAATTTTTCTTGTAAAACTTTTATAAAATGTAGGTACAAGCAACTAGTGCTTCATTAGACGCATTATAGACAAATACAGTATATATACCATTCTCTAACGCAGCTTCAAAGCTACCGTATTTCCGCTATCTACCTTTACAAAATGACTGCCTTCGCTATGCACTCATGTCAGCTGATTTTTTGTAATATAGACGAAACTGAATACGTCCAAAATAGCTGTTTGCTTTTTCCAGCTGAAAAGTCTGAGTGACAAAATTTTTTTCCAGAAAATGCCTTAAGCACTACCGGTTGCCTCAAATATATTAAAAGTTACTGGCTTATTGTGTCTAGAACATTTCCTCTGAGTCTCATAAGTCACAGAATCTAAAAAATAATGTAATTTAACGGATAATAAGTGGTCACACACGCAACTCATAGATCCACGCTCACAAAAAATGTCTGAGGAAGGCAACTGACAGTTTAGCCTAGCATACCTCAGAAAATAAGTCTAGCTATGCGTCAGTGTTGCCCATTTTCTTGAAACTATGTTAATTGCACACGAAGAGGCCTTGTTAATTAGCCGAAGCAATGCAATTAGTGGTTAACAAAAAATTGACATTTTACTGGATCAACACTGTTGCATAAAAAGGGTCTGCATAGATCTTGACAGGTCGTTTATGGCGAGAAATGTAGGTGGAGCAGGGGAGGCTCTTTTTTCACACTTTTTCCACATTTTTCACAAGCTAGTCATTCTCTACTACTATAAAATGACATCATAGTTTTAGTTTTTCGTAGTACTTACCTACACTTTTTGTAGCCTGCCAAGAACCGCCTACCCCCTGCCCTACATTACTTCAACGCACAATTTTTTCAACTCCCCTTCCCTTCGTTAACTTGGCTCTTTCTTCACATAAATAGTCCGTTTGACGCCGCTGACATAAATTTTGCATGAAAAAGGCGTGTCAGCTGTTCGAGCAAGGTTAGCCAACGGTTAGCGTCTGGAGCGATTGCTTTTCAAAAATGCTCTTGAATATGTATGTAGCAATGTGTTTTTGTAGTCTAATTGCGTCATATGAGCCTCCGGCATTGTTTTCCCCAGAAAAACATCAGCTTAGCTCGGCTTTAACGTGGATTAGTTAATAGATTAAATGCACAGTAATATGTAACACACCACTTCGTACGACGTCTCCGAGACAGGTTGCGCACTCTTAGGTACATATGCATAGAGACAAAGAGACAATTGCGTAACTACCAATCAACCTTCAAGTTTTTCGGATGAACTCATTCGGTACAAACACTCCTGCGCTTGTATATGGTCCTATGGAGCGCAGGAAGTCCTCCTGACAACAACATCACAAAGAAAAAATAACTCCTCCCTCTTTAGCAGGCACTACAGCTTGTATGTAACTTACGGCTGGGCCACTGGGCGGTGGCACTCGAGGTGATTATCACCCAATCTGTGGCATTAAAGGTTGCCCAACTTGAGAAATTTTGGCTTACTCGCTTCATCAGTTATCATGGCTAACCGACACAAAACTAAACTGGTTAAATGACTGACATATGAGCACTGTTTCTAGAAAAAAAATACTGAATTTATATTTCAACAATTCAGTGACTTTTTTGAAACTAAGTTAGCCTTCTAGACAGGCTAACCATACAGCCTGAGCTAATCATAGTAATGGAGTTTTGTTATGACCAGCTGTCTGAAATGTTACAAGGGACAGGAGAGAGCTACGCAGTACCTCTTCTGATAATACAAGAATTACCTATCGCAAGGGAAAACTAAGATCGCGTCTCAAATATCAGGAGTTATGTAATAGCTAATCATCAGAGAATTACATTTTCGACATGATATACACATCATCTGTAGGTTATTTTGACATAATATTATAAGTATAGGTAATTGACATTTCGTACAATTTGATAGTTTTATGTATACCTAGCTGAATTTTCACCTAAACTTTAGACAGTATACTTAGTTGATGTAAGTTCAGGATCTCGTAGATGGTACACTACGTGATGATTACCCAATTTGGAGCTGATAATGTTGACAACTGTGTTCTTTTCACATGATTTTTAAACTGATTTCCACTAGATTTCTGTAAGTAATTAATTAATTATGACACAATGACACAATTTTAGTTAGACTGCGAACGAAAAAAACAAAACCTATCTTATACATACATGTGTATAATTTTTCATCGCAGAAGTAATTAGACTTTTGCGATACAAGATTTCACTTTTTTTGTGTATCAAATACATACAATCGCTACGTCCTTCACCTTTAATCCGCTGATTTTGTTTCGTTTATTGTTTGATTCATTCTCTGTCGACTGGTGCTTTCCGGATTTCTCACACTATAACTCGAAAAATGGTTAAAAAAAGTCAGAGTCAATTTTCTCAGAGAGAAAGAGAGAAACTTTAAGCAAAAAAAGAAATGATTAATTAACTTTGTCAGTTAGTGTGATTAACATGTTTGTTTGCTAATAAAGCTTTCGTCGAATGGTTTGTCAAAGCTTTCTTCCCTGTGAATAGAAGTGGTAAACATGACTTAACCTAGTCTGTTATGTTCATACATACATAGTAGCATTAGTATGATACCTATGCAATGTAAGGATAAGGAGGCATCCAGTTCATACATAGTAGAAACCCATAAAATGTTAGATAGAACTTTAAAACTGTTTATCAGGATTATAAAAATAAGGTGTAGGTTTTACTATGTATTAATACATATACTGACAGACAACTAATAGCCACAGCAATAGATTAGGAGACTATAGAGAAAACACGTCTATTAGATTCATTTACACTGTAGCTATACAAAATAAGTTGTTTTCTGTTTTCTCAAGGTAAGCGTCAATTACAATCACAGAGTGATCTTTTTATGTAGGATTGCATTCTACAACTCTACAGTAAACCTTATCAAAATATTACACGCAAAAATAAATATAAACTTTGTATGACAGCTGATGGAAAGCGAAACTTCAAAAAAATATTGTGTTTATCAGATTAGACCAACAAAAATAGAAAATTTAGGAATTACGCATAAATGAACATTTGACTCTGACAGACGTCAGACGTCTGAGCTCTGCCTTGGATTCTGTGTTCCTTAGCATGACTTTTTCCGTGGCTTCTAGAGGCCATAAGTATTGTAACGTATACATACTTTAAATAACTTATACCTATATTAGATGTTAACGGATCAGAAAAAGTAAATAGTAGGTAAGGAAGAATGCGTTATTTTTTACATTGAATTTTTTTATTCGCTTACATTCAGCAGATTTCAGCTCGTGATACGATATAAAACACAAAAATTGAAGCGACATGAGCTTGCACTGAAATGTAGTTCTTACTATGAAACGTATTATGTAAAACAGAGGTAAAAAATTCACCTCTATACAGTATTACAGATTTCATCAATTTACGAGCCCGGACATCTATTTATTTGATGAAAATAAGAAATAAATTCTGATATTACCTTAATTAACTTGATAAAACGGCTTATTCCATATCCGTACAAGTTTTATAAGAGGTATTCCACACGCCCACGGACACCAGCATACTTTTTATCCTTACCAATTTAAACTATTATGCTGAAGGCAAACAATCTATTTTTAAGTACTGCAGTTTTTGCAAAATTTTACTGAAAAAGTTTAAGCTTCGTTAAAAATAATTAATATTTATTAGATGGTAGGTTGGAGGACAGAAAACATGGATAATGACAAATATGCGGAACCTATATAACTAAGATTTACTTTTACACCGTCTGTTTTCAATCAAGCGTAGTAGAAAGGCGAAATGAGGGGGAATTAATATCAGCTTTGTAGGCGGCTGAACTCTTAGACCTTCCAGCTAAATTCTTTATAAACATCAGCAAATAATAAATGTCCCCACAACGAAGCAGTTGCTATTTTTATGATCCATATTAACAGTCCTACATATTATACTGAATGCAGCAAGTACATATGTATAGGAGAAGTTAAACAATATTTTATCTTTCTCAAAACAAATAGGTATTAAGAAAAATAGACGAACAGGTGAATTTAGCTTACATTTACAGCGATTTTCACTAGTTTTGTATATTCACTATTATTCTATTTGAAAAGTCCGTCTAAACTTGCGCACCTA
>JASANF010001903.1:0-72632 GCA_030248245.1 Trissonchulus sp. WLG1_4 | reverse complement strand
TTTTCCATGTTTCGCCGCTCGGAATAAAATTTAGCGACCCGCGCAGCACAACCTGAAGTGGATACCCGCGGTTGACCCACGGCTCAAAGTTTCCGACACAAGCCAGGGCCAACCTGTGCCCTGTGGGTACCAATAACCAGGGGGCACTTACGACCTGCGTCAACCCCTGACCCTGCACCTGTCTATTGTCTATGTTATGCATATACATAAACCCAAATTATTATATTGTTAGCAGGGGCTGATCCAGGGTGGGGGGGGGGCAGGGCTGCGGACGCCCCCCCCCCGAAATATTTCCCAAGTGAAATTGTACACAAGGGTCCCTTTGATTTGTAGTGCCCGCCGAAAAAAATTTTCGACACGTTTCCAATTGACCAAATTTGGCCTAAAAAACCAAAATTTTCCAAATGTTTTTCTGAGGGCTGCGGCCCCCAGACCTCCGCAACTTTGTGGGTGGCATAGTATACCTTGTCATTACTTTTCATCAAAGCCTATGCATGAGTACACGAGTGTACATTGTACTGCATTTGCTTGTGTGCTATCTGATGTGACGGCTCCCCCATGTTTTAATTTCTTTGTCTGAGAAAGTTTCCGATACGTCTCCAATTGACCAAATTTGGCCTAAAATTCAAAAATTTCCCGCAAATTTTTTGCTGCTGGTTGCCGCCCCAGAGCCCTGCGACTCTATGACTTCCTATTCCTAGTTATATATTATTTTTCATCAAAGCCTATGCATGTATACACAAGTACATCATGCTGCATTTGCATGTCTACACGAGTACATATATAATATCATGCTACATTTACTTGTGCAGTCTGATGTGACATTGCCACCTTTTGTTTTATAAGTTGTGAGAAAAAATTTCTGATACGTCTCCAGTTAACCAAATTCGGTCTAAAAATTGAAAAAATCGTCGATTTTTTTCTGGGGGCTGGCGCCCCCAGACCCCTGCAACTTCGTGGTTTAGCAATCTTGCAGTTGTATAAGGCGTTTTGTGAGTGTTGAAATTGCTACAAAGTGCATTTTAATCCATTACAAAAAATCGCACTCATTCCCCCCGAAATTTTTTTCTGGGTAGCCCACTGCACAACCACAGTGGTAATGAAGAGACATGTAAAAGGCTCTGTCAAATCTAGCAATTGCGCAATGATGACTTTGTGCCTATGGAATTTTTTAACCTTATGTCAGGCTTTAGTGAGCTCAAATGCGGCTACAGAAATTTGCACAGTACAAAAGTAAAATGCACAGTCAAAAAGTATTTTGCACAGATTTTGCACACTTTCGAAAACGAAAAAAAACCCTGATACTAATGTAAATAAGATCAGAATAATAGGGCGTGCTTATTTCGTAATTTTCGAATGAAAGGATGAATGGACCCTACAAAGAACCTAACTCACACAATGTCTTCGACTCTTGATTCAAAACAGATTCGACTAGATTTAGCAGAATTCCTTTAATCGTACCGCGACGGACATTGCGGATAATCTGATGGTTTTTACATTTTCCATCAATTAATTATTGCGGCATTTTTAGCTGAGAAGAAGCGTAGTTATTGACGTTTCACTTTCAAGGGTCACGCTAATAGCTCAATCAAATTCAGCAGTCTATGACTTACACTTGATTTTGTAGCTGTTCAGACGCGCGTTATTTTCAATTTTGCAAGACAGTCCTCAATATTATCGACTTTTAATTTTCTGACAAACTTCGAAACAGCACATCATAATATTATCCGATATTCAGGAAAAAAACGAAAAAGGGCACCACTAATACCAAGAGTACATAATAGCGTCTCAGTCTATATAGAAGAAGAGTGAGACACTCTCCAGCCTGCCTGTGTTCTAGCACAGGCAGATGCGATTTCGTTTTCAGGCTACATGTTGACATCTGTGCAACATGTGGCTGGCCAATCAGCGCGTAGATTCTCTGCGTAACACACTTAGTATATAAATGCTGATGCGTTGATAAGCATCAAGAGAGGGATAAAAGCTTAATAACTCATTATTTATTCATAGTCTGCTTGCAAAAACATTGAAAAAGGTTTGCAAATACCTTAAGGGATATTTTGGCAAACTTTCAGCGAAATTGATTGAGAAACTTTTGAGATATAAACTTTTCTGAATTTCATAAAAGTTTCTCAATCAATTTCAGTTTGCCAAAATATCCCCAAAGGTATTTGCAAACCTTTTTAAAAGCAAGCAGGCTATAAATGAATAATGAGTTACTAACCTTTTATCCCTATCCCGTTTTATGATTGGAGCACGTGCACAGGCGTCTGCCAATCAGAGAATAGGAGCTCGCTTCTGATTGGTCAGCCACATGCTGCACAAAATGTCAACATGTAGCCTCTGAAAACGACCAGCGCATCTGCCTGTGCTAGAATACAGGCTGGCTGGAGAGTGTCTCACTTTCTCGCTGGAGAGACGCTATTATGTACTCTTGCTAACACTAATACTTGTATTGGCGTCCTTATTTCGTAATGTTGCTGACCACATAAACTGTAAGTATGAATCCACCCTGAATAGTTAAGTCCACTTAAAAAAAACTAACATTAATAAGACATTGTACCCCAAAAAAGCTTACTTTGCCTCCAAACTCTGGAACACAAGTTTTCTCTGGAATCTGAAACAAAAAAAGTAAAATTATATTTGAGTCCAAAGTAAAAATCCAAAAATAAGTTGATGAATTCATTATTTATATATAAATTATAAACTATTTATGTATCGAAATTTCTCGGACAAGTTTACATTTTTTAAAGAACTGCACTCTGCACGAAACAAAACCTGTCCTTTCCATTTTGTCCTGTTATGGCTTCCACTCGGTCCAGCCTTTGTCGTTTGGACTAATTGGTGAAGTCATTATTTTTAACAAAAACAAACTATACATTTTACATCTAAGAGCTGCAGAAACTGACGTTAATACCACCACATTTAAACTACTTTCCCTTTCATGTCAACGTCGTAAATTTGTGGGCTAGGGCTTCGCGGATTACGGCAACGTTACTAACTTTTAGTACAAAAAGTAAGAAAATTAAAGCAAAATAATAATATCTACAACAATATGACTTAAAAATTGCAATCGCAAAAAAGATGTTTACAGCTGTCAGCCAATGATATGCTGAAATTCGCTGCTGAAAAAACTCAGAAAAGAAGCCGAACATTCGTACGGAAAAAGTCCGGTTAGCAAAAGCTGATTTTGGCTCTCTTCCTCCTCATCCTTTTCCGCTGACTCGTTTGCCACAAATGCAGCAACTTCATTCCTGAAAATTAAAAACTCAGTCTTGATCATTGGTAAAATATTTTGATTACTCGAATGGCCCATTACTAAACCAAGACTAAGTCTAGTCTTCACAAAAAGTTAAACACTGCGGCAAAACATAACATTTGATTGAATTCATAACGAAAAGAATACATCTCAGCCATCAAGAGTACAGCCAACAGCAGCTGCTAAAATTACTCCATTTATTTACTCTCAATGTTCATCATTTTTTAGTCTCACTTTAGTGCATATATATAATCCCTAATGTATTTGCAGAAGTTCCATTGAATTTCAAATAAGTTCCACAGATCACTTGTGACATTTGACTGTGCCTGCCAGTAGAATTAGTGTGTAAAGTCTAGTCAGCTGACATGACTCGGTTGACGACTGGTTTCTCAGCATCGGGCACTTTGGGCAGTTCGGCCTTGCTGCTGTTCAATTGCTTCATCTGATTCATTCGCCACTGGTGTCGTTTCTCCAGCTCCGATGTCAGACGCACTTTCTCGTCCGGACGCATATAGGAAACGCCTAAACTCAAAATGGATGGGATTTGCAATAGATGTTTCTTGTCTCTGTCATATATTATGTATGAGGAAGGTTGGAGGCCTCCCCTCCATAAAACAGAGAGGGTCCGCCGGGTCCCGAAAATCCAGAGGGGAAGCAGGTAAAAAATGGAACTTTTTTTTAAAATTATCCAAAATTTCGGGTAATTTTAGGTCGAGTAGAGAATAAGGTTCCCCAAAATTTGGTCAAAGGCACCACCAAAATGTTTACCTCGTGATACTAATTGTCTACTTGGAACTCAGAACTGTTAGGACGAAGAAGTATATCGTCATGAAAATTTAAATGAATTAATTTTTGCTTTACCAGCAGCAAGAGCAAGAGTACATAACGGTCAGGGGTGTAGCGGCCCTTTTACGAAAAAATAATTATATATAGGAAAAGTAATTTCTAAGACAAAATAAATTTACGTACAAAAAATTTCAAAAAAATAGTTCCCCAAGATTAAAAAAATAAGAGCGGGTCGAAAAAATAGAAGCCGCAACACCCCTGAACGGTGTGATGAAAGTTGGACCAAAACGGATTAACAACAGGGCAAGGTATACAACAGCATTTATTGATCAATCACCAACCATCTCTAATCCAGCGATTGAAATCAAAACCTTCGGAGGCCAAAAACTCCAACGACGCAGCCTAAAAAACATTCACTGCCAGTGTTGATTGTGTCTTAAACCAATACTGGACCAAGCCCCCCCCCCACCCCCCGGGTTGCTTCATCCGCCAAGCATATATGTTCACGATGGCGTCTCATTCATGGGGGGGGGTTTGTCGCAAAAGCTAAAATCTGAGGAAGCCTGTCCCCCATGAACATCTTAGCCCCCAAAATTATTTGTGGCCTCCCAAAACCTCCCATAAATCAACCCGACTCCCCGGTTTACACCTAGACTTTCACGCCCCCCCTTTTTTTGCCAGCTGTCCATTTCTGCTCTTAATCCCTGAGCCACTCACAACCTCTATAACGCCAGGCTTGTTGGCTTATATACCTGACACATGAAAAAAGTGTTGAACGAGTTGATACTCTTCAAGCCCAGCTTCTTGTGTGATTTGGGAAACAGGTAGAAATTGAATGCTTCGTATTCATAGCTAAAATAAAACACCGTAATTAAACACAAACGGCAGCTAAATCGTTTTGAGTGCTCTGCCTCTCTTTTCAGCAGACACGTTTGCACAAAGCAAGACACAGACATTATAGTGAAAAAACAATTACAATTTTAAAAAATTGAAAAAATTACAAAATTATAAAAAATCCTAAATCTTGAGCACAATATTGAGGTATGCTAAGCAATTACTGTATGTGTAGTGTCCTCTGTGCCCCTGTCCCTAAAACTCAAAGGCTAACTGCACCCACCAAAACTTAAGACTGGCCTGAACCTACAGTCATCTTCAAGCAATCCCCTAAAAGCTAAAAGTTGAGAAGAGAATTGAGACTCTGATAAACGATAATCAGCTAGAAAAATCACAACTAACCCTTTGCGATCGGGGTCGTGTCGGAAACAGCACAATCCAAACTGCATCACCAGGTATTTCTCTACGTTCTGCAATCAATTTCAACGGACTTACAATTCAAATCAAGGCCCAGAGAAGCACACTTCATTTCACTGATGACAGAACACAAATTCAGATTAGCCGGTTGAAAATTTTCAATAACCTTGGAGTGTGCCCATTTTCAGTTGATATATAAGTGGTGGAGGGCTGGGGGGGGCACCTTCCCCGATTTTTCCGGAGCCCCTCGCCCCCCCCCCCCCTGATTCCGATAGGGTGCCCCCCCATAGCCCAAACTTTTTTCCGAAACGACGTTGAAGCTACTTTTTAGCTATATGCCTCTGCGGTGTGGCTTTTATGCCGGCTCTTTTTAGCATCAATGAAGCTTTAATCGCATGTACAAAAAAACCTGTAAGTGCCTTTTCGCCCACAAAGTGTGTTTCGACTTGTAGTTGTACGTGCCCCAGCCCCCCCCCTCCATTTAGATCGACGCCATCCCCATCCATGGGGGAAGGACACCCCGCACATCTCCCCCCCCCATTAAATTTTGCGTAAAACTATGCCAATGGACTGAAAAAATCCACTTTCTTAAAACCGACGGGAGGAAGATCTAGGCCCACAGGAAAACAAATTACACTGCTGGCAAAAAAGAGAGTACCTGACTGGACCTAATGGACTTAAGGGGGGGGGCTACCTGAAAAAGTGTACGTTCTCCGATTCGATTCAAATTTGCACACAATCAGCCCCAGGGAAGGCGCATCGCAGATGTAACAAACTGGAACCTTGCCGATTTTTCACTAGGGGCTCCAAAAATTCAATTTTACGTGTAAATCATAGGTGCAAAAAAAAGTTTTTTGTTGTTGCAAAGCTTTACAAAAATTTACTCGAAACTTTTGTTAACACTGACGAAGCTGATTTTTACATGATTCGATAGCCTAATGTCATATCTCAACCTCTATGATCCATTTTTTTCAAATTTTTGCCCATGACCTGAGCAATGACGTCAAATGTAAAATCACTCAAATTTGGCGGGTCCAAAAAACGGCCATTGTTTTACATTTCGTCCTCGATTTTAGATTTGAAAATACATATCAAAAATCCGGATCATACGATTTTGCGCATACATGTGGGCTACTACTATGCCAGGTTTCAGCCTGATTGGCTTAATGTGGTTTGTGCTAGAACTGTCCAAATAAGGGCTACTTTTAGGCTTTTTGGCGTACTTTTGCCTATGTAAATACACTGACAAACGCACTGAACCAAAAGTGCACCTTCAAGCTTAATTGTTCTTATCTGAGGTAGAGGTGCCTTGGGGGAGTAACATATGTGAAAATAAGCAAAATTGGAGAACTTTGATTTTTGACCTGGGTAGCCCCCCCCCCTTAAACGAACTTGTGCGTATCGATGATAGATGAGATCGGGATGGTCGTAGGGCAGCACTGCGGATCCGTCCGTGCCGATGCCAGAGAACTCGCAGTCGAAGGACGCAAAACTAGCCCCCCGCACCGCCGAGCAAATCGAGGCCACAACCGACTCGAAATCTAGACCACATATTTATTTCAGACTTTAGAAATCATAGTGTATAAGATCAGATTGTTGCATGATTATTTCGTAATTTGCCGCCTGAACGGACATACGGCTGTGAGTAGGAATCGAGTACACTCGTTCTGTTATCGGGCATACCGTTACGGTCGCAGCTACTCTAGTGGCTTGATTTGGAATTGAACGGACATATACGTAAGTACGCATGAATGACTACACATTGTGTGAAATATGTGTTTGTATTCATGCTGACACTTTCAAAAAACACAAAAAAATTGTAGTATGAAAGGTCGACTTACTTTCTGAAGTGACGTCCATACCACTTTCGACACTAAAACAGCACACAGTATGTAATAGTTGTTGAACAGAAAATATTTAGGAATAGACAAATTGGTGAGTTTTCGAAAAGTATTTTGTCAGAATCTCGGATTGGTATTTTCGATTGGAAGTGTCGTTAGCAGCGGAAGATCCCAGGCAGCATTGGACCTCGTAGGTCAATCGCTAGAACGACAGTCTGCAGATCTAGAGATAGGTGGTTCGAATCTTGGGTCTTTTCTGTTATTCCCCCACCAGTCCGGAATTTGGAATTTACAGAGCTGATTTGAATAATTTTTGCACCAATGGACTCCTCTTGACCTCAGGATTTCAAAAATGCTGCAAGTTTTAAAAAAATTTAATTTTTTTAAAAAAATTTTAAAATTTCAAAATTTCATACGAAATGCAGATTTTTTGATTTTCTGAGCTGAGGAAAGTGTTCCATACAAGAATTTTTGAGTTTTGAATCGCTAAAATTTTAAAAATTTTCTAGTTTGAAAATTTAATTTTTTTTAAAAATTTTAAATTTTTTGAAAATAGTTTTTTGGAGTCCGGTGGGTTGTGTGTGTCCCCCCCCCCCCCCCTTGTTGCCCCGTTCTGGGGGGGGAAAAAAGAAAAGCCGTCTTTTCTAGGTCCTATTTCTGACTTTTTTCCTTCTTGAGATTAGCACCGCTTAACTAACCCAAATAGTGTTTTGTCCACGAACACATTTCTGACACTTGTTGCCACTACGTTTACACCCTTGCTAGGCCTTGTGCAACATATACCCACTACGTTAGTATATGTGAACTTATCATTAACCCATCGGCAGCGATGGCTGTGTTGATTAGTACTCCATTGCTCAGTTTCTAACCCACAATGAAAGCCTCTAAAACGTGACCACCAAAGTTGACAGTGCACATTTCATAAACCACTGGGCTGGGCCTCAACTGACCTATTTCTATTCCCTGTGAACGCTCGCTATTTTTAGCACATCTCTTTATTGACTGGTTCATTGTCCCTGGGACTTTTGGTCTTTTAGGCGTTTGGTGCTCAAGCTCAGGAAGCAATAGCCACCGAATACTTTGCCAGTTACCTGCTTATATTGTTCATTTCAACGGCGAGCGCTCACAGGAACTACAAGGACGTTCTCACCTCACAGGCACAAGTCACTATTATTGTTAGTGCTAGACCACGTGATTCATGTCAATACATTACTAATCACCGGATTTAGCAGCTAAATTTGTCACAACTATTAGTTTACTGAAATAGGCTACTGGTACCCGCCATTGTATCTTCTCACTCACGGAATTAGACTGAACTCATTTACATTTACTCCATTACTTGCTCATCAATCTTTTTCTGTACAAAAACTATCCAATGCTATGCTACGAACCATCTAGTCCGCCAAAACAGAACGCAAAATCTGATCCAAGGTTCAATGAACGAAATTGATCACGACGCAAATACAACCGATTTATTGATAACCAAACCACAAAATTACTATGAGCAAAAAATATCACAAAACTTCAGGATCCAATCAAACTGACAAACGCTCTAAAGAAGAATAAAGAAAAGCCATCATATTATCCAATAAAATCAGCGAGTTTTACTAGAATTCAATTTAGCGGAATAAATTGAATTCTATTTGATCAACAACATGAAGTAGCAAGTCGAAAGATAGCCTTGTCAAATTTATTTTGAAATATCATGAGAAGTGCCGTTTCAAACCGCTATGTTAATTTTTTGTTAAGTAAGTATTTAAGTTAAGTATTTTTTGTCAACCCACCGCCGAAAACTATATATTCTTCTTAACCATGTCAATCTTAAAAAGTATATGCCAATGCCAACACACACATTATGCAAGCATAAAGACAATTATATTGCACATCGCAAAATAATATCACTGTCATTTGATTAGGATTATAAACGCGCAGCACAAAAATACAAAATCGATAACTACCAGTAGGCCACAACATTACCTAAAGATTTTAACAAACGAATGAATCTGAAGAAATTCATCAGTTCAGCAGGTAACAAGAAAGACAGACAAAAGATAACAGCATTATCATAATTAATCATAATCATACCATAAAGACGTTAACAGCTAACAATATGCAGATTAAGAAGCACCCGAAATTTAGTAAAATGACCAAATACAAAAAAACTGACAGTATTAACTAGGGATGTCGCGGATGTGACTTTTTTGACATCCGCGGATGCGGATGTTGACTTCTGACATCCGCGCGGATGCGGATCTTTTTAGAATACGTTCTAAACAAGTTATGAAAAGAATTTTTGAAAAATTTTTCACCAAAAAATACATAATATACTAAAAATAGCAATTATGAATGCAAGAATGCAAGTACTAAGGAATGAGACTTAGATAAAACAGTTTGTATCGAAGTTGTGCATTCATTATACATATCTTCTAAGCCATGCGCAGCCATCAAAAGCTTGGTTAAAACGCTATTGGTTAACTGTATGCCAACTCAAAGGCTATCAGCGTGACCCTCTGGCAACGTGATGCTTTTAGTTTTGGTTGGTGTATAATCACTATACGTATTCTGTCTATTCTTTTTAATCCACGAAAGCATGCAAGTTAAAAACTGATATTGTTGTGACATTTTACAAGTTTGTAGACTAGTCTCTCTCAAACATGCAAATGCAAAACTTAGTTCGAATATGCCCACAATATCAAATATTCGTGAAGCCTACTTTAGAAAAGAGCGATTTGCAACCAACAATGAGGTGAAAAAGCCTAGAATAAAGTTTCATCCACCGTTCTAAGAGTAAAAATATTCGTATATACATGGACAAAAATCAAAATTGTCGTCTGATTTTCTACATTTTTAGTAAATTTTGCCGAATCTGCAACATCCGCACATCCGCATTAAATTTTTGCGGATGCGGATGTCAAAAAGTTGCGGATCATCCGCGGATGCGGATGCGGATATCCGCGACATCCCTAGTATTAACTACAAAACTTTCAACTACCCTTAACAGTATTAATTGCGAAAACACTGCTCACTGACTAGGTAGACATAAGACAGATTTGTGATTTCGTTTTCTTTTCACTAATCACAAAATATTGCGCACAAAATCGCTTACGACTGGATCCGTAATTACAGAAGCAAAAATGGGAAGAAATGAAACAAACTAAAATGGAGACTAGACCAGACACTATCTATATACTAGTCATCTTTCGGGGGCCACTGGTTTTGGCTGGCAGTTCGTTGGCAATGTCCGCCATGCTGTCGGTCAGAAAGGGCACCCTCAGTCCCTTCAGAAAGTACAGTTTCTCATAGTAGTCGTTCACAGTCCACACCACCACGCCAAGGCCACGATCTCGCCACTTGCGCACATAGTCCCTGAAACAATTAAAAGACCGGTTCATCCTTGGCCTAAAGGACATAAGGACAGGGACAAGGACAATTTTCGGTCGGTCGCTGTGAAGCGTCTGCTTTTTTGCATACAAGCTGCACTGGACTGTGTCATTGTTCAAGCACAAATTAAGCCTATTCAAACAGGTAGTTTTCTTGCTCAAGGACAAAACATTAGGGACAACTGACGAGCATGCATAACTATTCCACAGTTATTTGTTGAGTTACTAACACCCGGTTCATACTTTTCCTGAAGGACACGGAGACAGGCACAAGGAAAAATTTTACTCATATGCTGTCGCGAATTGAAAGAATGGGTGAGGGGTGCGGCTAATTTTTGGGTAACACACTACACTTCAATCAAACACTTCACGCCAATGGGTAGAGTGTAGAGGTATGAAAGAACTGAGCTGAGACCCTACTTGCTTTTCTTGTTGACGTATATATCTCTACCACTAATTTAATTGATCGATGATTGATTCATTAAAACAGACTACTTTCTCCAACAAAATATTTTTTCACAGCACGCCCCTGACTTTGATACCCTCTGCGAGTTTCGTTCAGTCAGCCAGTCCGCGGGCTAGCCCGGAACAGGAGTCCATAGCGAACGACCGGAGGTAAAATTTTGCCGGAGCCGGAACCGGATATAAAATGCCGGAGCCGGAGCCGGAGGCAGTGTTTTACAAAAAAATTTCAATTAGTAAAAAATGTTGACAATTGTGTGAAATTTTTCATTTACATTTTTTTCGAAACAGCATTTTTTAATTTTTCAACAGTCACGCCCCATTTCTATGCATTGTCTTCACATACATACTACCAGTAGTAGGCCACTGACTGGTCCCGGTTTTGGGTGATCTCACAAAAAATTTTCGTCAACATTGATAAAAAGTGAAAAATTTGGTCAAATTGACCAGTATGGCATTTTGACCGCGGTGCTCAGGGCGTAGTCAGGAGTCAGAGGGAAGGGGTTGTTCAGGGTGTCCTCTGTACCTCCCCCTTTTAGTCAAACCTTGCAAAATTGTCAAGAAACGTATATACCCCCAAACAGTAGAAAAATTTGGAAAAGATTGCACTTTGTCAAAGATACAATGCCGTAAATGTCTCTAGCTTCCGGGGATTACCGCCCCCCCCCGACCCCTGTAATTCAGGCATATATATCAGTCGCGTAGCCAGGAAACAACTTTGGGGGAAATGACTTTTCGACTTGTGTAATGGGTAAAAATGAACTTTTTTGCTATTTTAACACAAAAATTTGCGAAATAACAACACATGCAAACATTGTACTAAATTTGATCGGCCGAAAACATCAGAGCTAAAAGTAAAGTTCAAATCACAGTCACGTAGTTACAAGCCTATAGGGGTCTGGGGGCGGCAGCCCCTGGAAAAAAGTGTGAAAAACTTTTGATTTTTAGGCCGAGTTTAGTCAATTGAAGACGTGAAAATACATAACGGTAGAGATGGGTAGTCACGTCCATTACAACTGGCAGTAATATAAGTACTGTAAAAGACTAAACGTTTCGTTAACTTTGTGATTTTTTCATAAAATTTGAACTTTTTGCCAAAGTTTGGACAATGAAAATTCTCCGGCTCCGGCACTTTTTTTGTCGGAGCCGGAGGCTCAAATCCGGCCGGAGCCAGAGCCGGAGCCTCCGGTCGATCGTTCAGTCCAACCCGCACGTGGCTGCATAAAATTTTGATTTCCAGTGTTTGCTAGTGAAGTGCACGCAGCCCTAGCCAGGTGACAGGGGACCGAGAGGGTATAAATTATCCCCTAGTCAAATGGTCTCGACCTCCCCGGGGCTAGCGCCGGCGAAATGACTCGATATGACTCGAAATGACAACAGTATATACCACAATAAACATACACAGCAATTAATTTGCGTTCAGCCAGAATCAAATTGGCCCCAGTGAATTTCCACAGCCAACTGTCCAGCACCCATTCGTAGACATAGTCCAGAGCCAAGGCCAGCCAGTGCACCCACCAGTCCGGGGATCGGGGTCGGCTGCACTCCAGATCCTCGAAGGCAAAGAACCCGTGACGCCAAGTGTGACCCGTCAAAATACGATTGTTGGCCCGTTTAATCTCAATACAATCACAGACCACAATCATAAGGACGCATCGATGTACATAAGAGGAGGATTCGCCCCGACCCCCCTCAGATAGCAGGCACCCCCCCACCCCTCTTGTGGCCAAAAAAGTGCCCAAAAATTGAGTAAAAAATCAATCATAAAAATTTTCAAGCTATCGTATGAAAAAATAACAAAACCAGAACCATGTCCCCATCGCCGATTGCCGCGTGCATTTTCGATCATAAGTCGATTCTATGGCCGGATTAAAGGATTATAAAAGTGGACTATCGCAGACACTAAAGTTAACTTTTAGACCCAATCTAGTCTTAAGCTATCATCCATATCAACTATGTAAATATATAATATCAATATCAGTGCGTTAAAATTAAGTCAGCTAAGTTTAGTGAAATGGGTTATATACTTCAACATAGTTTTTAACATGTTCAGTCAATACATTGATGAACTACTCTAACCTAGCAAAAGATCAACGGCTCCCAGTGTTGAAATATATATAATATACTAATCACTGATTAGAAATTAAACACGCTGGTCAGAGTCAATACATGACGGTACGGTAGCCAGACGCCCAGAAAGCAAAAAATGAAAGGGGTAGGCGTGAGTGTAACACCAACCTCGTATGGAACCTGAGGGAAGAAAGAGCAAACAGCTGCCATGCTGTACAGTTTGGGGTATTTCTCGTACATTTTCAAAATTTCATCCAAAACCTTTTGATTGCACGATTTCACATCGATAAATATTTTCGCGTCCCCATCCAGACATGTGGTCACAGCCTCTTCAAAGGTGGGAATAGTGGCTGTGGGAAATTCAGCCCTAAAACACTCTAGGTTTCACCCACTGTGCCAAGGTAAACGTAAACAGCGCTCCACCCAAATGTAGATCAACAGACAACAGACAAACTGTGAATAAAGCAAAAATACTATATACATAATCAGTTAGTTTTGAATAATATAATATTATATATCGACCGATTATATGCAAAATTGCCAAACCCTAAAACAAATCAAGTGCATTGATAGCATTAAGCATTATTATAGCATTAAGCCAGATTCAAACCCGAGTTGTGGTTCATGTAAAACAATGTCAGTTTAAGCCGTGCTGTTCTCTTGAAACCACCTAGGTCAACAATAAAATCAGCTTGCATTTTTCAGCTGTTCGTTTTTGATTCTGTGACATGCTGTTGCTTTTGCTGTTTATTTTTGCGAAGTATATAAACATCTTTCTTCTTCTTCAATACGGACCAATACCGATACCGGAATGCACTAGGTGTCAAAAAACCCAGCCTTACGGCTCAGAGAACATGCGGGAAACGTTGAGTGCTTGAACCTGGTCCAGAGTCATGTCTGAGATACGACCACCCTGCGGCTGGATGCGCGAAACGTCGTCGTCGTGGAAGATGACGACATGCTCGTCCTTGGTCAGCTGCAGATCGAACTCCACTGCGTTCGTGCCCAGCTGGATGGACTGCAACAAAAGCGGACAAACCATGGTCAGTTTTGAAACAGAAACAAAAGTATTATATATATATATATATATATATTAGCGAACGGACGGAGGCAGGATTTTTGCTCCGGCCGGAGCCGGAGCCGGAGGTAAATTAATTTGCCGGAGCCGGAGCCGGAGCCGGAGCTAGGTCGAAATTGATACCCTTATGATGAAAAATTTTCTAATGTTTAATAAAAATCAATCATCCATCTTCTCGATCTTACGATATGTTTACAACGACTTCATCATAATGGCCAAAAATTGTATACATGTATGCAGTGGCAGTGGCGTAGCCAGGAAAAAATTTCGGGGGATGACTTTTCATTTTTGAAACATGAAACAATTGCACTTAAGTTCAATTTTAAAACACATATTTCGGTGAAAAACAATGGTAATTTTTCGAATAATCGAATGCAAAATGCTAATGCTAATCGAACGTAAAATGGGACCTTCAGACACCGAAATTACAAAAATGGTGGGGGGAAGGGTCCAGAAGCTAACGATATAGCTAAATTGGAGAATTTTTCAGTTTTTTAGGCCAAACTTGGTCAAACGGAGATGTATCAGAAATTTTTTCGACCCGGGAAATTAAATGCAAATCACGTCAGAAGCAGAACGTCATGCAGAGGCTTTGGTTAAAGTTATTAACAAAAAAAAGTAAGCCACTAAGTTGCAGGGGTCTGGGGGCGGCAGCCCCCAGAAAAAAATTGGCGATTTTTCCAATTTTTAGACCAAATTTGGTCAACTGGAGACGTATCACAAACTTTTCCGACAGAAAATTTAAAACAAAAGATGGTAACGTCGCATCAGACAGTGTGTTGCACAAGTAAATATAGCATAATGTACTCGTGTATACATGCATAGGCTTTGACGAAAGATAATAACAAAGAATAGTAAGCCACAAAGTCGCAGGTGTCTTGGGTCGGCTGTCCCGGGATTAAAATTGGCGTGTTTTCCTATTTTTAGACCGAATTTGGTTAACTGGAGACGTATCACAAACTTTTCCGACAGAAAATTTAAAACAAAAGATGGTAACGTCGCATCGACGACCGTGTGTTGCACCAGTAAATGAAGCATAATGTACTCGTGTATACATGCATAGGCTTTGACGAAAGATAATAACAAACAATAGTAAGCCACCAAGTCGCAGGGATATGGGGGTGGCAGCCCCCAGAGAAAATTTGGGGAAAATTTTTGATTTTCAGGCCAAATTTGGTCAACTGGAGACTTTTCAGAAATTTTTCAGGCCGTGCGATAAAAACCAAAGGGGGGACCCTTGTTGACAATTTCTTCAAGTTCGACCAAAGGGGGGGGGGTCGCGACCCCCGCGACCCCCCGTGGCTACGCACCTGAGTATGGGTCGCTCATAGAATTTAGATTCAGCATAAGGTATATACTTGTAGACATGCATAGGCTTTGATGAAAGATAATAACAAGGAACAGTAACCAACAGAGTGGGAGGGGTCTGGTGGCGGCAGCCCCCAGGAAAAAAGTTCGAGAATTTTTTTATTTTTAGGTCAAATTTGGTCAATTGGAGACGTATCAGAAATTTTTTTCGGTCGGGCGACAAAACCAAAGGGGGAACCCTTGCCACTCTTACTGCTATCTGAGTGGCTCAGAGAATTTACCTCCGGTTCAGCATCCGGCTAATTTTTGAATGGCTCCGGCCGGAGCCGGAGCCGGAGCCGGATGGGCCAAATCCGGCCGGAGCCGGAGCCGGAGGCTCCGGCCGATCGCTAATATATATATATATATATATATATATATGTATATATATATATATATATATTCTTATTAATTATAATTCTTATAAAATCTTACTGTCTTCTTCGAGCCGTCAAGTAAAATTTTCCACCGCATACACACAGATCAGCTCTGTTTGTTTTTCCATGAGCCGGCTAATATTTAGATTTTCGGCTACGTCTCCAGCTGTAATTCATCTAGAAAACAAATTCAAAAAAGCTGCCTCTATCCCGTAAATTTCATTCTGAATCCGCCCCTTTTAGTGAAGCAAACCTTAGCCAGCCATAAACGTTTCCAATACCCGCTGGAATGCTGGAATAGTATTTTCGGGCGCGTCCAATCCGCAGCCTCGATGAGCGCCGACTTGGATGGAGGACAGAAAGGACTCGGTCGCGTGGTCGCCCGCGCTGAGAATCGGAATGGCGAACCAGTAGTACAGACCCACGAAGTTCACCACCACAAAGGCGGACACCACGATGCTGTAGCGAAACCCGAACGTGCTCACGGTCACCAGGGCGAAAGTCAGAGCCCACACCATAAACAAGTCCTTCACATCCAGTCGGCTTATCATCCTCCTGAAACACAGGAAAACCAGTAAATCTGAATTGTCTGTAATTTCTTTCGGTTACAGATTTTTCAGTGGTTTTTTTACCTTTTCCATTCAGATACTTTTCACAGACTTTCAGAGGAATTTCAGATAAATTTCAGAGAATTTCACCCAGAATTCAGAGACCCTGAATTTTATCTGAAAAAAATGTCACTGGCTTTTCAGATAAATTTCAAAGTCTCTGAATTCTGGGTGAAATTCTCTGAATTTTCCCTGAATTTCTCTGAAATTTATATATCTGAAATTCCTCTGAAAGTCTGTATATAAAATGTCTCTGAATAGAAAGGGTAAAAAACATCTGAAAAATCTGTAACCGAAAAAATTTACAGAAAATTCAGATCCCTGGTTTTCCTGTGAAATAAATACTAAAATTGACTACAAAAAATGGAATTCGCATTAACCCGTTGATTAACCGTTGACCCCGTTGGCTCAGGTACCCCACGTGGTGGATATCAAATGTGCGGCTATAAAGCTTGGCTAGCTTATTCTAGTTAACTGATCTTCAAATAGTTTTTTCAGAAATAGAACATTTTTGCATTTAGTCTTAGAGCAAATTATTTATACTCTTAAATATTTTCAAGCACGAAGGCTGGAGAACACAGCCTGACACTACACTAAGGCCCGTATTCACATACTAACACTAAACACTTAAAGTTAGTGTAAACACTAACTTGTGCTTCGTAGCACTAAATTTAGTGCTACGAAGCACTTAAAGTTAGGGTTTACACTAACTTTAAGTGTTAGTGTTAGTATGTGAATACGGGCCTAAATGTTTCCTTGAACGTTAGTGGAAATAATTTTTCCCCCC
Source organism: Trissonchulus sp. WLG1_4 (assembly GCA_030248245.1). Lineage (NCBI taxonomy): Eukaryota > Metazoa > Nematoda > Enoplea > Enoplida > Ironidae > Trissonchulus > Trissonchulus sp. WLG1_4. The sequence goes on along the minus strand of JASANF010001903.1, from coordinate 55,386 downwards.
CAGCCGAACCTTGACCCACTTTTTGAGCCAAAATTTAAGGTGGCGCTCCTTTGAGTTTTGGCCATTTTTTGAAAACGCGCTTAAGGGGGTAGTGTCGCGAAAGCAGTCGATTTTGCGCGAATATAAAACTTTTTCAGTGAAAGATAGGTCATTGTTCTTGATATATTTTGAAAATATGTTTCAAGGCAAATATTTTTGCCAAGTTTCAGCAAAATTGATGCAGCATACAGTTGGCAGTGAAGTCGCAAAGTCGGAAAAATGACGTTTTGAAAACCTATTCACATTCGATAATTTCGTCACAATTAAAAAACTTTTTGTTTAGATTTTTTGCACAAGGTAAAAGCACATATGTTCTAATTTATGCACACGAAATTTAGTGCAAATTGCTTGAGTGGTTGTGGAGTAATGCATGTTTGAACTGTGAAACTGTGCGTAACCTATAAAGTACCCACAGCAATAATGATAATTTGTAAAAAATTTAGACATTAATTTTGAAATCAAAAGAAAAACGAACCTTCATTTTTCTTAAGGCCGATTCACACGGTGCGTTTTTGCCGCTGCGATTTTGACGCAAAACGCAAGACGCAGGGTTTCGCACACAAAACGCAGCGTCTGAACAAACGTTACGTCTCGCAAACTATTTTGCTGCGTCTTTACTGTTTTAAAAATATGAGAAACAGCTTTGCTGATATTGTTGAAATCAACACGTCCGCAGCATCAAAACGCACTGAAATCGCAGGCCGAATTGCAGTCTGGCGTTTAAAACGCTGCGGAAAAATCAAGACGCATTCATTCCGCATTAAATAAACATGCATCGTAAGAACAAAAGTTGTTCGGAAATACATTTCCTTCAATATGATGTACATATCACACAAAAAAATTTGAAAAATTTTGAGCAAATTTCAGCAAGAAAAATAGGGCCCGAATTCACATACTAAGAGTTATTCACATACTAACGCTAAGCGTTTGCTAAGTATTAGCGCTTAATTTGTACTAAACTGTTATTCACAAAATAAACGCTTAAAAATTAGTGTTATACTAAACTTAGCGTTTAGCAACTTTTGTGCTTAGTTTTGGCTTTGGCTTGGAGTGCGCTCGCCGCTTGATGTGGATCCGGAATTCGTTATTTATCGGTATCTCCAGTTGGTATTTATAAATCCGATTATAGATTTATTTAAATTACTATTTCTTATTAATAATATATATTTTTCTCGAACTATACATTTGTAAAAAAATGTTTTCAGCAGGTGGATTCCTGAAAAATGCAAAATCAGCTCTACATGTTTAAGGGGGCGCTCCGGGAATCAAGGATTTGGGCCATATTTTTTAAAAACAGCCAAAATGACCTATCATTCTGGGAGAAAAGTTGCCCAAACTACTTTTTCTGATGTTTTGACGCGCATATCTCCATAGCAAAAAATTGTGAAAAAATGGGACAAGTTACTGATTTTATTCGACTTTTACACAAACTCAGCAAGTAAGCCAGTGCATCAACGCTTTTTGAGTGTTAAATACGATATGATACGTAAATTTTATTAGTCGTAATGAAAAATTAAAACAATTTTACTGCGTTCTGTGCAAAAAAATCGCACAAGAAACCATTTTCAGAAGCAGCAGACTCAAATATAAGCTGTGTGAATACAAAACCAATTTTTCGGCATTCGATTATAAAATGCTGGTAAAATATTTTTCTACAAAATTTTGCACAAGTATAGTCTCAGGCTCTGCGCAGTTGAACAATTTTTTAGTTTTTTAAAATAAAGCTTAGAAATTTTTTTATATTAATTTTATTGCTCAGAGTTCGACTTCGAAAACACATAATGACATTTTTTATCCAAATCCGACATAAAAGCTAAAAACCAAAATAATGTTCAACTAGAAAATCACATAAGCTACATTTTGGTATATAAAGTGTGACTATACGCAAAGTATAAGCAGAGTTATCGTTTGCCGAATATTCACTCACGTTTGGTGCTCTCGGAGTCACGTGACATGATCACGTGATTTGAAATTTTGCCTCCAGTGTTCCTTTGTGCCATACTACATATATGTATAGTAAAGTTTGATATTTGCCAACTTTTTTGCCAATTTTCTATGTAGCCCCCGATTCCCGGAGCGCCCCCTTAAGGGGGCATATCGGGAAAAATATAAATTTTCAAATAGAAGTTCTTGAAGAAAAATTACTTCGATTAAGATGCTCTACTCAAAAACGTAAAAAAACGAATTTGGACAACAAAGTGCATTTTTTATTTTTGGCGATTAAACGAGCAAAATGGATCCAATTGGTCGGAAAATGTCACTAATATATCCTAAATTGCATACCCTTCCTTCCCATGGCGGCCACGAACCTCCCACACTCTCCCTACCACCTTCCCCACACCATCCACTAACTAAGCGCTTAGCGCTTAGGGAGCTCCCGAGGTCCCTAAACTCACAGGAAAAAAAATGAGTACAAAATTTATACAAAAAAAGTACAAAAATTATACAAAAAATGTACAAAAAATTTTGTATAAATTTTGTATAATTTTTGTATAAATTTTGTATTTCTACCTTGGCAAGTTTGTATAAATTTTGTACTCACTTTTTTTCTGTGACTTAAGGGGGCGCTCCGGGAATCGGGGGTTACATCGAAAACAAGCAAAAAAAATTGGCAAATGTCAAAGTTTACTATACATATATGTAGTATGGCACAAAAGAACACTGGAGGCAAAATTTTAAATCACGTGATCATGTCACGTGACTCCCAGAGCACCAAACGTGAGTGGATTTTCGGCAAACGATAACTCTGCTTATACTTTACGTATAGTCACACTTTATATACCAAAATGTAGCTTATGTGATTCTCTAGTTGAACATTATTTTGGTTTTTAACATTTATGTCGGATTTGGATAAAAAATGTCAATATGTGTTTTCGAAGTCGAACTCTGAGCAATAAAATTCATATAAAAAATTTTCTAAGCTTTATTTTAAAAAACTAAAAAATTGTTCAACTGCGCAGAGCCTAAGGCTATAATTGTGCAAAATTTTGTAGAAAAATATTTTACCAGCAATTTATAATCAAATGCCGAAAAATTGGTTTTGTATTCACACAGCCTATATTTGAGTCTGCTGCTTCTGAAAATGGTTTCTTGTGCGATTTTTTTGCACAGAACGCAATAAAATTGTTTAAATTTTTCATTACGACTAATGAAATCTACGTATCGTCTGTTTGCAAAACCTCAAAAAGCGTTGATGCACTGGCTTACTTGCTGAATTTGTGTGAAAGTTGAACAAAAACAGTAAATTGTCCAATTTTTCCAATTTTTTTGCTACGAAAATATGCACGTCAAAACATCAGAAATAGTATTTTGGGCAACTTTCCTTCAAGAATATTAGGTCATTTTGGCTGTTTTTAAAAAATACGGCCCAAATCCTTGATTCCCGGAGCGCCCCCTTAAGCGCTTAATTCTAAGCCAAACACTAAATTTTAAGTTTGTGGCCCGTATTCACATACTAACACTAACACTTAAAATTAGTGTAAACACTAACTTTAAGTGCTTCGTAACACTAAATTTAGTGCTACAAAGCACTTAAAGTTAGGGTTTACACTAACTTTAAGTGTTAGTGTTAGTATGTGAATACGGGCCACGAATACAAAATTGAAACGCTAAGTTAAGCGTTAGTGTTTGCTAAGCGCTTAAATAAACACTAAGTATGTGAATAACACTTAGCGCTTATAAGCGCTAACACTTAGTGTAAACACTAAGTTTAAGCGTTAGTGTTAGTATGTGAATACGGGCCTAGATTTTCGTGGAAAAGCCTTCACAAGCCAGTGCAGTTACACATATGTAATGAATTTGAAAAGCTGAAAAACACTAGCAGCTGTGTTTCACTGGAACATACTTAAAAATATACGGTTTTTATTTAGTGTGGTATAATTTTTTTGTGAACTGACGCAATATTTTCTGCATGAGACAGAAATATATGTAGTGCGTGTGAATACAAACGCAAATTTTCGGCTTGCGATTTTAAAAAATTGGCTCCAACAAAAAAGTTACAATTTGGCACATTAATGCACATTAACGTCTTCGAGCGGTCGCAAAACTTGATTTTGAGCACCTCGACAGTATTAAAAAATTTAGTCAAATTTATGTTTTTCAAAAATCGCGATTTCAGTGTTTTTCAAAGTATCAATAAAATTCATCAAAAATTTCATTTTGCGACCGCTCGATCACGTTGAGGCGAGCAAAATGATCTATTGATTGTGCAAAAGCTAGTTACTTGCGAAGAGAAATCGCAAGCCGAAATTCCACTTACGTTTGCTCTACAGTAAATGCTACATAATTTGTATCAATCGACTTCACTTTTTGTGTTTAGGCATACTTTTACACCGGCTTGCCATTGTATGTATAAAACTGGCCGTTTTTCGTAAAGTCACATTTCAGGAGCGCCACCTTACGCGTTCCAACATCCAACGGATTTTAAGGTGGCGCCCCTGAAATGTTTTGGCCATTAATTTGAAAACGCGCAAAAATAAACATGCATCGTAAGAGCAAAATTAACGAAGTGAATTTCCTTTAATTTGATGCCCATATCACATAAAAAAATTCGAAAGTTTTTGATTTTTTTCAGCAATAAAGTTTGATTTTATTGAGCTCACCTTCCTGCAAAGCTCAACACGTGTGTGTGCGTGTGTAGTTTCAAAAATACAAAAAATTTAGCCTTTCGTTAGGATTTAGGCTTAGGCTCAGGCTTAGTCCCACGGTTATTAACGGGCTTAGTGTTTGGGCTTAGGCTGAGGCTTAGGCTTAGTTTTATAATTTTGAAATTTTCGAATACGCTAGCTGCACAGTCTGCAAATTTTTCTAGCATGAACATGCTCGGAAAACTTTTCATGGAATTACGACGAAACTTACGACCAGAATCTGAGTACACGATCTCACAGACTACCTACGCCGACCGGGGATCGTTCGTGATAGTTCTCCATGTTGGTGAAAAGCCGCCTACTGCCCCAAATCAGCCCCTTAATGCCAACGTGTCTGCACGCCAGAAATTACGTTGTTACACATGTGGTGCCCTAAGCCCCAGAGCATGTGTCACGTGTGTGACGCTTCAGAAATTCTGGCGTGGAATGCTTCACTTGCGGCGTTGTCGGGCACAAACAATGCAACTGTTCTCCATTAATTTATAGGAGCCGACAGCCATTACTGCCATCGCCCACACTCCTTCCCCATGGTTTCCATAACACAGGAAAACCAGCGATCCGAATTTCGTATAAATCACTATCTAAGACTTCGGAAGTTATTCGGACAGATTTCGGACATATTCATATGGTATTCGGAGGGTTTTCGAACGTTTTAATGAAAGCTTCGGATGTTTTAATTTTATCCATGAAATTTGTAAATTATTCAACAAGTAATTCAGGTAAAATTGGAATGAAATTTAGACATTTTTAATGTGTCTTATATTTTCATTAATTTAATATAAAAACGTTAAGACACATTTCGTATGAAATTAAGGTGCCAAAAATTAATTGGTTGGGAGCATTGACTGATGAACCAATCAACAGTAACATCTTAAGTATTAGAGATCGGCCGCTAAGCCAAGTGTCGGCCCCGGGCAGACCCGGGGCCGCAGCCATTTTCACCTAGCCGGCCCCAGGCCAGCCCGTGCCGGCCCGGCCCCGGCATCGGCCTGCGGCCCTCCACCGGCCCCGGGCTGCGTGGCAGCGGCCCGGTCGGCCCGGTGGTCTCTGGTTGGCTTGATCAGTAATAAAGACTGCTCAAGTCCAAGGACGACTGTAGCACACTAATAATTTACATACAACTGTAATTTTTTGCATTACAAACACAAAGCTGCCTCTTAAAGTAGCAGTGTTATTCCGCTGCTGTTGCTTTGATAAGATAGCGCGAGCTCTCGGACCTTACACTCAAGCTGTAGAATGAATCAATGAACAGCAGACGCCGAACGGAAAGCTAAAAAACTGAAACTTGTATCAGTTTTGCTGTAGGTGGGGTGGGGTGAACTCCACCAAATAAATTGATAAATGTAGGTCTCAGCTTAGGCGTTTACAAAAACCACTGCATTGTTGCAGCGCACTTGAGTTATTTTATAAATTTAAGCCTGAGGTACATCAGTATAGTCTACCCGCCGTTGGTTTTAGTTCCCGCTCACAGCACTTACTTTTAAATACATTCATATTAAACTGAAGACAAAGCTCTCTAGTTGCCGTGAAGACCAGTTGCACTACGGGGGTTTATTTGTGACGTCCATTCTGTATGTATAACTTCATTTGATTGATTCGAGGCTGAAGCTCCAAGGTCAGCCCGGTGGGCCCGGTCAGCCCGGCCGGCCCGGAGCCGGCCCGCAGCCACGCGGCCCCGGGCTGGTGGCAGGCCGCGGGCCGCAGTGCAGCCGGGCCGGGCCGTGGCCGGGCCGTCTGACTCAGCGTCGGACCGGGGCCGGCTCGGGGCCGGCCCGGCCCGGTCGGCCCGGTCGGCCCGCGGCCCGCCACCGGCCCCGGCCGATCTTATTAAGTATGTCTAAAATTTATCCAAATTTAATTCAAAATGTTTTAGACTGTATTTAGAACTTATTCAAAGAAAATTAAGACATCCAAACTTTTCATTAAAACGTCCAAAAACCCTCCGAATACCATCCGAAGTCTTAGATAGTGACTTATAGGGAATTCGGATCGCTGCTTTTCCTGTGGAACAGAACAACAAAAAATGTCCAGTCGTCTTCATTCTTTTGCTACCAACCTGCTGTCTCCTAACCGATGCCACCTACTTCCGCCGCAGTCACACGAAGTTCATCTAGCTTTTCCGCACCTGTCAGTGTTAAGAATTAAAACAAAATAAGAGTGTCAACAATGAGATTTGAGCTATTACGATATATAGTGTGAATATATGTTCTCACTTTACCTTGAATAAACTCACAAGCTTCTCACTCGCTACAATGCTTTGTGGTCTTTGTGCACTCTGCACAAATTGGTAGCAGAGCGTCACCTCGATCCAACTCATGTGCCCGGCGTAGAAAAAAGATAAAAGTATTTCTGGACGGATTTCAAAATTTGAACTGAAAAAATTCTGCAACTTCAATTCTTCAAGGAAGCAACTGACGATGCCTAATAGAAAATAGACTGGATTGCCAAACTGACAGCACTAAAGTTATTGCTCAATACTCTGTATGTTTTCCTTGTTGTACTAACGATCATTTTCTACTGAAGCATTTGCAACTGTCTCAGAAACATGTCTGGGTCAGATTTCAAGCTGCGTATGCTGCTCCACTGCAAGAGAGGGCTGCGTAGCATCACTCAAGTCTGGTTTGCTAAGGTAGTTAATGTGGTCAATTCAAGTTCACTGTCATGGAGTGCAAAAGGAAACAATCAGGATCTGATAGTGTTGTCCGTTGGAATCTCACTTATTTTCAAAATGACACTATGGCATTGTACTGGCCAACAGAAAATAAATCATCAACGGGTGGAACAGAATTGCCGTCTACCACAGACAATCGCACTAAATCGACAATCGCAAGAAACTGACATGCTACTTCTGTTGCGGCGGGGAGAATGTTGAGAATTAAAACAAAATAAGAGTATCAACAATGAGATTTGAACTATTACGATATATAGTGTGAATATATGTTCTCACTTTACCTTGAATAAACTCACAAGCTTCTCACTCGCTACAATGCTTTGTGTTCTTTGTGCACTCTGCACAGTCAGTAATGAACATCGTTTCAGCAGTCAGTCTTTTCAGTAGGCCACGTTAGGAGGGCCGAAGCGACACACAAACCTGTGAACAACCCTTTCTGCATTCTACTCAACGCACGAAGTTTGAATAATAAAATACATGAATTTGAAGCAGAAATTATTGAGCCAAATTACCCGGATGTAATATGTGCTGCTGAAACCTGGCTGACTGCTGACACGCAGCTAACACCTGCTGACTGCTAATACTATTTGTAAATGCTCTGCTCATTCCAATATCTATAGGAAAGACAGGGTAACAACTGGTGGAGGCGTTGCTATTTTTCCTGCCGCCGCCTCAGCGGCGGCAGGTCTTTATACTGCTTATTGGCATAAGCTGGCCACCAAGCAGATTGCATGATTTACGTGTTTAAATTTTCGTTTGTCGGGGGCTTACTGTTGAAAGTTCCTTGAACAATGAATATAATCTTAGTACAATTTTATTAATTTAATAATTTAATTATTGTGTAAGATATTTGTATGTTGCATAAAACTTGATTGAGTTTTTTGCAAATTTTTTACAAAATTTTTAACTTTTTATGTGTTTAAAATGGGTTCCCCTTCATTCCTAAATTTATATTCATAAAAGACCAAAGTGTAAAATTGTAAAGTGTCGGTTTATTTGATTGAAAAAATATTGTTAAAAGTTTTGTTTTCAAAAAGACCGATGCTCAACAAATTCTGCTCTTGGATCGAATTTTAGACAATCAAAATGCAAAATTTTTGAAGCTGTTTTTGCAGCATTGTAACAATAAGCAGTGTCTGAAGTATGAAAATATGTAAGCATTTATTAGTAAATATCGACTAGCACAACCGCCCAGCAAACGGCGTGTCTCGAGAGTCTGAATTGCCAATGCCATGAGGTCTATCGGAGTAGGGCAGGTTTCGAAGTTCAGGAACTAGTTTGGCGGCTCTTCGCTGCACTCGCTCGATGACCGCAATGTCCCGCTTGTAACTTGGACACCAGGCGCAGCTAGCGTACTCGAGCTTGGATCTGACCAGGGCATAGTAGATAGATAAAAAGCTTGCTTTGTTCCAAAAGTGGAACACTCGGTACATCAGTCGGACTATGCGTTGGGCATGAGCGACAAGCTTAGAACAGTGGTCTGACGGTTTCAGGGAAGAAGCCACCACTATTGCCAAGTCACTGGTAGAGGCACAGCAAGGTATTTCAGTACCTTCTATTTAATAAGAGTGGCCCGGATTGTGGTAGCCGAAATGTAGACAAGCAAATTTGCTGACGTTGAATTCAATTAGCCACTTTGCGGCCCACGGAACCAAAGAATCGAGATCGTTCTGGAGCAGCTGACAGTCTGAAAGGCAGAATTTGCGGGCTTGACGTCTCATAAGCTTTGTGTCATCAGCCCACTTCCAGACACCACAGGACACATTTTCGTCGAGATCGTTGATATGTTAATGGAAAGGAATGGGACCCAGAACTGATCCTTGTGGTACCCCTGTGGTCATCATGGACTGAGTAGACAACGACCCATTAACCGCTACGCTTTGCGACCTGCCGGACAGAAAGGCATGGATCCACGCCAAAACACGACCTTCAAGCCGTAAGCGCCAAGCTTGTTTATAAGCCTGGCATGGGGCACACGGCCAAATGCTTTCTTGAGATCCAGGTAAATGGCGTCTGCGCTGTCACCATCGTCAACAATCATTGTTTCAGCACTCAGATAGTCTAAAAGTTGTAGCTCGCAGGAACCACCAGAAATAAAACCAAACTGGGACTTATTCAAACGGTTATTATCGACGGCATGCGCAACAAGATCTTCTCTTATAATTTTCTCCATAGTTTTGACACACAAGATGTCAGTTTTTCTTGCAAACTCGACCCCTAGCTTTGAGAATCGGGGCAAGTATAGCAGTAAGCCAGTCCGCAGGAATGGTTCCGTGATCCATAGATAGCTGGAATAAATGACTTAAAGGAACTAAGAGCTCGTCGGCACATTCCTTCAAGATCAAATCAGAAATATCATCAGCTCCAGCTGAACTAGACGTATTTGCGCTTTGTATGGCCTTGCAAACCCTGTCGGGCGTGAACAAAATGGTAGAGAAGGACTCAGCTGTACGCTTTGGTAAGCCAGGTATGTTAGCCAGATTTTCCGTGACAAACACGGAGGCAAATTAACTGTTCAGCAAGGACGCACATTCCGAGTCAGAGGTAGTGTGAGTTCCGTCCGGGCGAAGCAGAGGGCCAACTACGGGTTTGGTTTACTGCTTAGTAAACCAAATTAGTAAACCACCTTAGTAAACCCAGAAGGATTTCGGGTCTTGTCGAATATTGCTAGCCAGATTTTTTTTCAAATTTTCCTCATTCGTGGGTCACAATATTGCCGTGCTATTGATAACGATTCCATGTAGCAGCAGACTGAGTTCGCCGGAAAGCTCGATAAGCATTCTTTTGTCTGCGAATTGCAGACCTAGTGGAATTTGTCATCCATGGCGGCTCCCGATTGCCAGTGCGTTGGGTCCAACCAGGTGCGCTTATTGATATGGCATTGGTAATGCTAGAGCGGATGGACTTCCAACAGGTAAGAACACTATGGGCAGGTATGTTTCGCAGGGACTCAGCAATAATTCCGCGCGCCCTGGGCCAATTTGCTTTCCGCACATTACGACTGTCAAGCACGGTGTGTTTTACGCGGTCGGTATACAGGCACAAATTATAGAAAACAGAAAAGTGATCACTAGTATCAATGCCGGCCTCAATGCGCAGATTATCGATCATATGATCCTCGCTAGTTAAAACGAGATCAAGCGCAGCATCATTGCGCGTCTTCTCGCACACGTGCTGCACTAAGTTGGCCTCCTCTATCGACTCCATAAAGGCATCGCAGTGTTCAGGCCAAGAATAGGCATTCTAATCGATATTACGGTAATTGAAATCACCGATTAGCAGTAAGTGCGACGAACTAAGGGCAGGTAGTTCAGAGATGGCTTGCAATCGACGACGGTTGGATTCTGGCGAGTTAGATCCCAATTGGTAGGCGCAGACGACTAGTAGAGAGTCTTGGCCACGCAGAGTGATATGGGCTGAGACAATGTCCGCGTAAGGAACCGTGTCAAAAATCAAAACGTTTACAAGTTTGAAATTAACACGTTTTCAAACGTGTTTTTACTTGGCCAAAACACGTTTAGACAACGTCAAAATACGTTTTGAAATTGATGGCTGGTGTCACCTAATGTCCGATAAACTGACCCTGACTAACAAGTAAAGAAAATCGACCTACCCAGATTAACGTAGGAATTCGAGATTCCAAATATAGTATATACGCGGCCCCTGAGGGGGCCGCGTAAAAAGTACGCATCCAGTACAACATGATATTTTAGATTTGAATTCAATTTAAATTTTTTCATTTGAACTGAATTCAATTTAATTGTTCAGACTGACACCTAATTAGATCCGTTTTACGTTTTACATAGTTGATACCCTTTGCATCAACTGTTTCTATGAGACCGGTTAGCCTAATTGGTAGAGTGTCCGATCCGTAAGCGGATGGTTGATAGTTCGAATCTACTCCGGGAGCTCATTTTTGAAAATTTCACGCAATATTTTGATCTTTAACAGAATACAGTCAACGAGAATGAAGTAGGTCTGCAGTAATATTAGTGAAGCTGTTAACGTCAAATACACTGTAAATCTAGTGACACACGCACATACACACACGAGCTGATGTTTAACACGCACACAGACGAAACTCTTGCACAGTCTAGTGTTATCTCGCCAGAATCAAAATTAAAGACCTGTTGTGCTGTGGCACAACACGAAAAATGGAGTACAAATACAAATATTTGGTCAAATTTTAAGACAGATAATCAGCTCGATGAATATTTTGCCGGTGATGTAGGCGTCGTAGCCCGCTTCGTGGGCGAACTCAGAGGTAGTGCTCTGGTCGTAGCGACTGTGTTCTGCGCTCTTGGCCCCTGCAAAATTAAAAACTTGGGATAAATGCCTGCAATGAATTTGTCTGCTTGATAATTTAATGATTGTTTGGCTTAATAGACTATAAATTATGGTCGTGATTTAGGGTCGATTCATACTTCAGTAGGGCATTCGGACAAAGAACTTTTCTGTCCGTTTTTTCAATTCATACTTTTGAGAGCGAAGGGACATACGGACATGTACGGACAAAAGTATGAAATGAACAGCCGTTCAGTTTGTCCGGACGTCCGTTCGTCCGTATGTCCTACTCTCCGCACTGAAGTATGAATCCACCCTAATTGGCAAAAACTAATAACTTCTAATCGAATTCGTTTGATTCATTTTAGGTATTGCTCAAAGCAAACCGACCGTTGTAGTTTACTTGCTTTGCTTGCTTCTTCAGCGCGTTGGTGGATATCACCCTATGCCCGGGCTCCCAGTTAAAAGCGTTCGACCCGCTTCAAGAACTCCAGGGCCTTACGGGGGTCCCACAGGGCGTCTTCTAGGGAAGGCTCGCCTTCCCCAAAGACCGTAGCTCTGGCCGCAAGAGATGGCCGGGGACCGTAGAAATGCATGCTCAACTGTCTCTTCTTCCTCATTGCAGAACAGGCAGTCGTATTCATACATGAAACGTATACTGCGTAGGATGGGGCAATGGCCTGTGCGCAGCTGAGATACAATAATCCCTTCATGCCGCTTCAGCCCCAATTTATCTGGCAGTTGTGGCCATGTTCCGGTCGTTATTGCATAGTGCCTGTCCTGTCTTCGTGTTTCAACCCAGTTACGTCTTAGGGTTCGTTTAATTGCTGCTCGTGCGCTATCAAAGTCTGTAGCGCAATCTGCTTGATTCATTTCGGTTCCCTCCCGCGCTAAGGTATCTGCCATTTCGTTCAGTGCCAGTCCGCAATGTCCGGAAATCCATTGGATCGCTAGGATGATGTTCCGGTTGATGCATATTGTTCGTATGCTAGTCCAAATATTTGCCATGAGCGATGTTCCACCTGTCACTGGTCCGTGTTCTAGTGCCACCACTACGCTTTGTGAGTCCAGTAGCAGTAGTATCTTGTTTTCTTGCCATTTGATGTTGAGCCATGTGTCCAACACGCACTGAAGTGCATGATCCAGTGCTTGGCATTCTGCTTTATAGCTGGAGCAGTCCTTTCCGGCCGGGCAGCTAGTTCTAATTTCATGTTGTAGGCTAGGTCCTCTTATCACCGCGCCCCCACCACTGTCACTGGTCCCTTCCTTGGCTGCCCCATCCGTCCATACCGTCAGGTCGTGTGCAGATAGCCTGGACAGCGTTTCCAACGCAACTGTTCTGCGTTTGTCGGGCGGGTCTTCTTTGGTGGTGTGTTCCCAGAGGTAAGGGTAGCAGGTGGCTCGATTCTTCAGGTCGTTCCAGTCCCAAGGCGGTACTGGTGGCACAGGTGATATACTGTCGCATGACTCTTCGGCCACCCCGACTGTCACCGCGACCTCTTTTGCCGTGCGCCGCCATGAGCCTAGTGACTTCAGCCTGTTTGCTGTCGATTTGTGGGCAGCAGCTCTGACTAGCTTCACTTCTTCACGTTGCTTGCACTTCTCAAACGCAGCTATCTCGTCCTATTTGACTCTGATTGGCACCAGATTTGCTTCGGCCAGTAAATCATCCACTGGTGTCGATCGGACGCAGCCAGTTATTGACCGCGCTGCAGTCTTCTGTTCGATTTCCAATTTCTCCAGGTTTGATTTGTTGACGTACGGCAGCCAGGCCCCTCCGCAATAGTCAATCAGGGAGCGCACGTAGGCTATATATACCAGTCTGAGGTCGCTCTGTGCACAACCCCAGCTTCTGTCACTGAGCGCATTGAGAACTTACCGTCGTCGGTTCAGTTTAAAGGCTGTCCTGAGGACGTGTTCTTTGAAGCTTAGTCGGCGGTCTAGTGTTACTCTGAGGAACGTGGGCGTTGCGCAGAATGGTATGTGCGTGCCGCGTGCCCGTAGACGAGTCTGGTGCTTTGCTTCAAAGTTGTCCAGCGAGAAAACCTCAGTCTTTTCCAGTGAAACGGTCATGTGCCACTTGTCAGCCCAATCCACAATTTTCTCTAGTGCTCTTTCTGCCTTTTCTTCTGCCCTAGCCAAGCTAAAGTCCTGGGCCCACACGGCCATGTCGACGGCAAAAAGGCTGGCATTAACGCCTGGTCCTAGATCTTGTAGCACATCATCAATCATAATCAGAAATAGCGTTGATGATAAGGCGCTGCCCTGTGGCAGTCCTTCGCGGAAGATCCTGTAGACACTGTGTGCGTTTCCAATTTTGACTTTAGCCAATCGTTCACTAATCCATTGGTGTATTCCACTTTAGGAGGCACACGGGCATTTTTTTCTGGGCCATTTTCTACAGTAATCCTTTCTTCCAGACCGTATCGTACGCCCTGGAAAAATCGACAAGTACCAAAACCGTTCTCTTTTTTTCCTGTAGCCCCTGTTCCACCGCCGTGGTAATGCGCAGCATCTGGTCTTCGGTAGACCTGGTGGCTCTAAAGCCGGCCTGCTCGTCAGCCAGGCCATGGTTGGTCTCCAGCAAGTAGCTGCTGCGGATCTGGACTAGTTTTTCCATTAACTTTCCGACTGTGCTGAGCAGCGCTATCGGTCTGTAGGAGGTGAGGTCTGTGGCTGGCTTGTTTTTTTAGGATTGGAATTATCACTCTTTTACGTCAGGTATTTGGTACTCGCTTCTCTAACCAGGACCTGTTCAGCAGACTGAACAGTTGGTGCTTGCTCTCCGCCGTTAGGTGTTGTAGCATTTCATTTGACACGCCATCGTGTCCAGGGCTTTTCTTCGCTTGCAGTTTGCCGAGGGCATGGTCTAACTCTGCTACTGAAAACGCTGCGCATAACTCTTTGCAGTGACCCTGTGAAGCGCATTGGCACTTATCTCTTAGCTTCGAGCCAAGCGCCCGTCGCAGCTTTCTGTCTTTCTTCAAGCTAGGCTTTGGGTGACTGAAAGATGCATACATTTTCGCCAAAGCCTGTGCCTTGGCTTTGTCAGACACCAGAAGCTTTCCTCCTCTACTTGCCGCCGTTGTTGTTCCTGTATCACATTTGCGTCCATCAATAGAGTGGATAACTCTCCAGAATTTGCTTAGGTCTGATCTGGCACTGAGGCTGCTAGAAAACGCTCGCCAGCTAACTCGCTTGGCTTGTTGAATAGTGTTGCGGGCAATGGCCGAGGCGTTTCTGTAGGCGACCGGGTCTTCTGTTATTTTTTTGGCCTTTTTTCTATCTTCCACTGCTTTCTGAACATCTTGGTTCCACCAGGGTTTTGGGTTTGGTCGCGAACTCTTTGGTATTGCTTTATCTGCAGCTTGCACCAGAATATCTGAAAAGGGGACAGCGGCTTTTTCTAGGCTCATGGCTCCGAGGGCGGTAGTTCTCAGAAGGGCGTCTGTTTCCTCCCCGAACTTGTTCCAGTCGGCTTTGGCATAGCTGTATCTTGCCGATTTTTGCCGCAGTTTGGTCTTGGCTTTGCCCAACCTGACCCGGATCAGGATTGGCATGTGATCTGAGCCCATGCCTTCGCACACTTGCCATTGAACCATTGAATTCTTCCTGTCCAGTTTGCATGGTGTAGGGTTACATCTGGTGCACTTGGCCGACCAGTCGCTCTGCAGTTTCTAGTTGCTGAGCCGTTATTGGCACACATGAAGCTATTTTGGGCCATCCATTCCTCAATGTCTTCGCCTCTCTGGTCCCCGTCCAAAAAGGGGTCCCATGAGCCGGAGTGGCCATTTAGGTCACCTCAGATTATAGCCTTGGAACTCGTTGGCAGTACTGACAGGTCTAGGACAGGTTAGCTCTTCGGTCATCTTCAGCCCCAGAGTTGACGGGTGGTACATATACATTAACGATGATAATTTCTGACTCGTTCGTTCCTGCTGGATAGACGTGGATACCCATTATTTCTGTGGGGTCATTTCTTCCAGTTGACAGGGGTGGACTGACGGGGGCGTGTTTCAGGCTGTCGCTGTCCAGTAGCATTAGCCCACCGCCTCGTATTTGACCCATATCTCTCCTCCTTCCTCTGGACCGTGCTGTTTGCACATTAGTGTATCCCCGAAACTTGATGTCTGTCGCCTCTCCCAGCTTCGTTTCTTGGATTGCAGCCACGTCTACTTTGAGTTCAGCTAGGGCCCCCACTAGCTCTGCATTTTTTGACCGAAGTCCGTCAGCATTCCACTGAAGTATATTTATGGTACCATTGGGAGGGCCGTTTGGGGTACCGCCTCCTGGTGTCCTGTTTGTTGGCCTTCGCATTCCAGGCCGAGGTACCATATGTGCCCCGCGCCTGCTCCCATTGTTTCTAGGCGCCGGGGTGGGATTGGGAGGGACCCTGGGGGCTGTGCACCGTGGGCACTTCCAATCGACATGTCCACAGTTGTTCACGGGAAGTCGGTTGAGCTGGGACCGTGATAGGCCACTGCATTTCAAATGAACCCATCGCTTGCAGTTGCAGCAATTCACTGATATCCGTGCCCATCTGACTTTTTTTGTCACACATGGTACAAATAGAGTCTGGGTTTTGGGTTGCTTGAGGGCCGGGATTCGGGTGTATGTCCCCGCCCTCATTAGTAAAATGCTGAGCGCATTTCTACTGAGCCCAGCCATAGGCTGTAGCCGAGTGGGGCAGGCTGGCCAACTCCACCCGGCAGTCAAAAACCCGCCACCAGTGGGGTGGCAGTAGGCGTTCCCCCAAAGTCCCGCGGGGTCTGTTGGCGGGGCTGGGGTAGTGATGGCTGATTGGTATGGCACATCCGTCCGTCCGTCCATCTGTTCCGTCCGTCCGTCCGTCTGCGCCTCCACGGGCCACGTAGCGTGTGTGGTTGCCACCCGCCGGACGCAGCCATCTTCCGGTCCGCTGTAGTTTACTAAAAATAGTCAATAAATAAAATTTTTACTTTTACAGGTAGCCCCCTTCTTAAGAATTCGAGTGTTGAAATAAAGCTGTGCAGCAGCGATTTATTTTAAATTTTTTTATTCATTGTATTATGATGACTATTATGATGACTTGCAGCTTTTTAACGCAAATTGTGTAACAAATAGGTAATTCTGGCTTCATTTAAAAATCGTACATTATATAATGGCCCGTATTCACATACTAAGTGTTATTCACAAACAAACGCTAAGCGTTTGCTAAGCGCTAAGCGCTTAAGTATGTTTAGCATGTTAAAAGGTCAAGTTTGTGAATAACACTTAGCGCTTATAAGCGCTAACACTAAGTGCAAACACTAAGTTTAAGCGTTACACTTAGTATGTGAATACGGGCCAATATGTAGACAAATGTGCACTTTTGGTTCAGTCCGTTAGTCAGTGTATTTACAAATGCAAAAGTGTACAAAAAAGCCAATAAATTGCCGTTAGTTGGACAGCACTAGCACAGACCTGGGCCCAATTGTATAAACATTTCAACGGCCGTTGAACTCAATGGCCGTTGCAATGAACGGCGGTTTAAATTGTTTGAATTTTTTAAACGATGAAATCGTGTGATTTTGGCAGAGAAAAATGTGAATTTCAACAGAAATTTTATAAAAAAAAGCCCGTTGAGATAAACGGCCGTTGAAATGAACGGCCGTTCAACGGCCGTTGAAATTTCAACGGAGAATTTTAAGATTTTTAGAACATAACTTTGTGTAGCTTAGTTGCAAACAAGGAAAAAAATTTGCCCATTTTTTCTAATATTACCCTCCCAAGCTGCTGTGAAATTTTTTACTGATAGTAATTTGAAAATTAGATTTTTAATGTTAACTTATTTGATTAACTACCTATATAAAGTTATGACTTTATAAAAGTAAAATTAAAGTTTTCAATTATCAATGCTCCTTTGCTATTTGATGTTAACAAGTAAACAATTTGCAACAGATTATAAAAATTCATATTTTCATCGGAGCTTTGTCGGTCCGTTGAACTAAAAAACGGCCGTTGAAATCTTTAAAAATTTAGAACGAGTAGTTGGAAAAAATGATTTGTCGCGTGTTTTCAACGGAGAAATTTCAAAAAATCTGTTGATTTCGACGGAAAAATTTTGTTTATAAAATCGCTGTTAAAATTGCTGAAAACCTCCGTTGAAAATTTTCAACGGACTTTTATACAATCGAAACATTTTGAACGGCAGTTGAATTATGTTAAATAGCGATGGAGAAAATGTATATTTCAACGGAGAATTTATAACGGCCGTCGAAATAAACGGCCGTTGAAATTTTTATAAAATTCAGCTAAGTTTCAACGGCCGTTCAAATTTCAACGGCCGTTGAAATTCTTTATACAATCGGGCCCTGATACAGCCAATCAAACTGAAACTTGACACAATGCTAGCCCACGTGTACAAAATCCTATGATCCGAACTTTTGATATGTACTTTCAATTAATCTGAAATCGAAGGCAAAATGTGAAAAATTGGCTGTTTTTTTGCCCGCCAAATTGTGCCTTGTGTGCCTAAAGCCCGGTTCATACTTGTCCTTAAGGACACAGGGACAGGGACAAGGACAAATTTTGGGCAGCTATTGTGAATAATTGACACAAGCGTTCTGGCGAGTTTTTTGCATACGATTTGTAAGTGACCCAAGCTTTATTCATGTGAAAAGTTGCCTTATTTGGCCAGGCAGTTTTCTTGGAATCGCTTAAGGACAAAACGATAGGGACAAGAAAAAGGACGAGTATGAACCGGGCTTAAGAGTGCACATCGGACGCGTGCTGGACGTGGGCCACCTGGATTTGTCCCTGGACTCTGCCCTGCCCGACCGCTCGCACGTCTTCCACCTGCACCTCTCCAGCGACCTCTACTCCAACTCGGACATCGCCCAGTGGTTCGCCCCCTTTGGTCAGTCCTGCAGCATAATGCCGCTACGTTTCCTTGCTGTTGGCCCTTGGGGTGTAGTACTGCCGACGGAGCCGGAGGCAACCCATTGTATTCGTTCTTCTGTGTTTTTTCTCGTTAGCAAGACATGCTTTGGAGTTTTTCCACGGGGGTTACTTACTGGAAAATTGGACCCAAACTTTGGTAGGGGTTCCCCAACGAACGAGTACTTGTGTCCCTTATCTTAGTGACCCCTTGACCAACTGGACCCTTGTGAACTGGAAAAGTTTTTGGTCATAGATTTAGACAAAAACTTGTCTTTAGGGTTAGTTTGGGCCCCTGAACACAAATCTGTGGTTAGTTTTTGCCTAGTACCCGCTTGCCCCCCCCCCCAAGACCTCCCAGGGTAGTCCCTTAGGTAGTCCTAAGGGATAAAATTTTTGACATTGAAATTTTGATGTTAATAGGGGTAATATTTTAATCCTCTGAACACAAATCTGAAATTTATTTTTGCCTAGGGCCCACCTGGATCCCTATGGCCCCCCTCAGGGTACCCCACTATTCCACTTGCGGGTCCTAAGGGGTCAAATTTTTGAAATTGATATTTTGAGAACCATAGCGGTAATTTGGTGCCCTGAACAAGAATCCTAGTTTCATTTTTTTCTGGGATAGTCTTATACTCCACTACAGCGCCTATAATAAAGGGTCTTCTGCTTACGATAGAGGATGGTCGTCTGCCTTAAATAGAGGGTCCACTACTAAGAATAGTGTGTCCCCTCTACTTAAAATAGAGGGTCCTCTGCCTATAATAGAGGGTCCAATTTACAGTCGGCAACCCGTTGTAGCCGCTTGACTATTTTATTAGTTAAGTAGGGCGGTAATAATTGTAAGTGATATTAAATGAGCAAAAAACAAAAACGTTTTAGCTAAATACTATTCTCTAATAAAATTGAGGGGGCTACTTATACCTGTACTTGTCAAACTTAAGCTTAAACTAATGACCTAGTGCATTGTTCGGATAAGATACTAGCCGAATGTCTAATCACTGTTTTGCTTTAGCTGCTTTCCAGTTGAAATGTGCCAGCTGAAGTTGCATTGAATCTCAAATAAGTTTCATTATTAGTATTCATTTGATTTCAAATCTTTAATGGTGCCAACTAGGGCAAAAAAGTCGAACCATTTTCATTTAAGTTAAAGTTAAAGTTAAAGTAAAGGCCATTGCTTCAATTTAAGTTAAAGTTACAGTTAAAGTAAGGCTCAGGCATCAATTTAAGTTAAAGTTAAAGTAAGCCGAAAATCAATGACTTTTATATAACTTTTTTAAAATAACTTTAATTTAAACTTAAAGTAAGGTTGTTTTAATTTAAGTTAAAGTTACAATTAAAGTATGACCTCTGACTTTTTTTGGAGTTGAAGTTAAAGTTAAAGTAAGACCCCTAACTTTTTTAATTTCAGTTAAAGTTAAAGTTTAACTTTTTTTGCCCTAGTGTCAACACATTTCAGGACCTATTCAAGTTCATTGGATCGACAATTGTTATGCTTTCGTGTCCATCGTTAAGCGGTCTCAGCCTAGTCTCAGGCAGCTCAGGGTGATGCCTAGTTAGCACTTGTCCGTATCTGTGTCCCGTCCGTAAGCCAGTACAAAAAAGTGATTTTTTCCGCATTTATAGATAGCGGGTACTCTAATTTACACGACAAAAATTAGCTGCCAAGAGTTTTCCGTTTTAGTGCAACTGCTAATCAAACTTTTCGCCTACCGACAAACGAGGCACCTTTACGGACACGTGTGGCCTAACATTTAGGCTGTTATTATCCGGCTATGCTAAGGGCACTCCATTTAGGCTGGATTCATGTCCGTTCAGCCGGCAAAATTGTGAGAAAATCATGCCACCGGTTTCTCATATACATTACCGGTGGCGTAATGTTATCGCAATAATTTCGTCGGCTGAACCAACGTACGGTTCAAATAATGAGAATCCACTCTGTGGGACAATAATATGTTTATCCCAATTTAGCTTAATACATGACTGCGTGGTGGAATGATGGTTTTTCCTGTTGGGCGGGCCACAGCCCAACAGGTCTTTAATTATGATTTTGGTATGTTAACACAGTGCTAGCGTTAAAGTGTCATTGTGCGGAGTGTGTTTTACACGTCTTTTATGTCATCTTTGCATCTATCAGAACGATGGCTTGTACTTCAATGAGTTGCTGCTTTCGTGGTTGTTCAGAAGGTACCAAGTAGGCCCCAAAAGGGGCAATGTTCCTTCCCCGGTGCTACCTTTCAAGTTTAATTGAATTGTATCTATTCCCCTACTGTACGCTACACTGCGTAACTTAGGTACTTGCCCCACTACCTAGCTTATTCTAAATTGCACTGTGTATCCAAAACTATGTACCACCTAGCTTATTCTTAACTATTCTAACTACGTATGTACGTACATTTACAAAACAGTGCTGCAGGATGTTAAGCATCCCGCTGCAGCGAGCCATTTGGCCCAAATTACGCTGAGCTGATCTGAGCTGAGCACATCAGCTCCAAGAAGCGATAAAGAGTGTTATCCAGGGTCTCTTATATACTGCTGGTGAAACATTGCGGTGCCGTGGCTGAAAAAGTTGCACTACAACACTCTACATAGATTATTGATTTTCATGGATATACGCAGACAAAAATCAGCAGGCAACTCCCAGGCTGAAAACACACACAAAACATACAAGCTATGCAGCCTGCTCAGCAGCGTTTAACGCTGCGAACAGTTAGTTTCAAAACAATAGTTCCTTCTGTAGAAGGAACAAAAAATGCAAATAATGCAAAAAAATGCGGAACTGCAAAAATGTGACAAAAAGTAATGCACTAGGAATCGACGATCTCCCCTCACGGTCTCGGACCAACCAAACTCACCACTCGGCTACAGAGATCCGTGAAAACCTGATGCTTCACAGTCATAATCATAGGTAATTCAATTTAAAATCGACAGCACAGTAACTATTTACCTGCTTCCAAAGCTACAGATTACAGAGAAACTTAAATTTACGAATGTAATTTCATCAGTAAACATGGAAGTTCAATATGATTATTCTTCATTTAATAAGTTCATAGCATTCCAAGTTCCAATTGCCCTGAGATTTTGCAGTTTATTTGGCTGCAAAACGAGACGCTTATTTTGGGTACTATGTAAACTACATAAGAAGGTAATCGCTGGCCCAACAGGTTTACGATGGCCTCTGGCCAATGTGCTTAAAAATAAATGCTTGATGCTTACTGAATACTTTTGCCGAAAACTTAGCTTGTTTCACCACCCGCAGGTTTCTTCAGCTGGTTTTGTCTATGTCTACCGAGTAATTGTATCGGGCACTCGGCAGTACGGATGTTTTCAGTTAAGGTGGTAGTTGCGTTTTCGAGGTTTTTGTGATTTCTATGTAAACTTTGCGCCACCAGTACTCAAGTTATAAGTGACGCCTGAGCATAAATTTTTGGGACAGTATTGTAAAGGTCAAAATCCCCAGGCAAGTCTCTCACTTTTTTGAAATTACACCTGTGGACATTTTTAGAGGGTTTTAATTACAACAAATTATCTTAAATTTTCGGTGCGTTTGCTTTTCAGCTATTTTCTCAGTAAATTGACTAGTTATTAAAAAAGTGGGGGACATGCCTGGGGATTTTAAACATGTCAAAAACCTTACCAACTTTCAGCCCCAACAGGTAATCGTATGATTCAGAGCTGTGGCGCAAACTTTTTGTAAAAAATTTTAATATTTTGGAAAGGACCTTTCTTTAGTCGCTTATACTGAAAAGAAAATCACAAGTTAAATTTCAACGCATGGCATACATTTAGGAAAGATATTGCTCTAGCTAATGCAAAAGACCGCTTGTGATTTGAATTTGTAAACGCTGAGCTATGGCTTTTTAAAAAAAAACACCTAAAAACGCAATTACCCCCTTAACTGCTAACTGATTCCTTTTCAATTAAAGTTACGCAGTTACAGTTAACTGATAATAACTGATAACTGAACTGCTTTGATTTTGAAAAGCAGTTAAAAACTGATAACTTAATTGCACAATTCTTTGAAACAGTTAACTTATTTGTAACTGAACTGCTTTGCCCGTGAAAAACTGATTGAAATCAGTTAACTGATATTATTTTCAGTTACATGCAGTAACTGAAAATAATTTTCAGTTATGCATCAGAATTGAATTTGATTTTTAGTTTTTAAACATAACTGAAAATCAAGTTTTCAGTTCAGTTGTGGAAACATTCGAAAAATCAGTACATTTACGTGCGTGCTTGTTTATTCACGCACACAATTGATTTTATTTTTCCTATTGCGCAACAGCGCAACAGGTCTTTTTAGTACGCGGCCCCCTCAGGGGCCGCGTATATACTATATTCAGATTCTCAATTTCCTATGTAATTTTGGGTAGGTCAATTTCTCTACGCTAAATTACACTAGAATGGCAGGTAGGTCGAAATTGCAAGCGGAGAAATGAAAGTCGAAAGACTGTAACGAATGATGATATAAAGCAAAACAGTCAGCACCGGAGTGGATTCGAGATGCGTAGCGCAGTACTATCTGAGCCACCCGGGCTTACAGATAAATTCTCCAAGATTGTTGTCATTATCACAAAGGTACTGGTGATAGGATTGACTCATAAATCCTTTCTCTGACTGTTTTTTTCATGATAACAAAATTTCTATGCAAGACACGCAGATGCACTATGCAGGTGCACATTCATAGTTTCATACACATTCCCGAGCCGATTGCTTGCGGCGATGCGCTGATCATGCAAATGATATAACGTTTTGCATTATTGCACAATGTGAGTTGGTGGTCCAGTGGTATAATGGGCGCTTCGGGTGCGAGAGATCCCAGGATCGAATCCTGAACGGGTATAATTTTTTAAATTTTTTGATCGATTGAACTTTTGCCGATACACAAATTAATGTAACGTCATAGGTACTTTTTCAGAAACTTTTAGTCTATTTTTGCGATTATCTTAACTTATTTGACAAATCGACAAACTTTTGTAATTTTTTTAACTGTGTGGACCAAAAAAATAGCTCATTTGGAGTTTAAATGGTACTAGCACCCATAACATTGAATCAAAACCGAACTTTTTTTGTAAAATTAGACGCTACATCTCGTATGTTCACGTGTGACTGTTAAAAAACTATAGGCGCGAGTTATAAAAACTCAGACTGAATTGAGTACTGAAATTATTCTTACTCATAACTCAGCACCAGCACTTCGCGGCATCATGGCGAAGTGGTTTATAGCACTCTGGACTTCGATCCAGGGATCCGAGTTTAAGTCTTGGTGAATCTTAATTTCTTCAAATGTGTAAGTTTTTTGGGTGTTTTCGACTCTAAAAAGTGAGTGGTGATAGTTTACCATAAACGCTTTCAAGCAACTCAGCAGTAAATGTGTACAAAAATTTATATTTACAAATCATTGGCAAATACTGGCCGCGTTTAATATTTCCTCTGGAATATTGACACTCAGCCCTCGCAATTTAACCAGTTCTTACTCAGCAGAAGAACTTGTTTGGTTATTGTCTTGCGATCCTACTTTCAGGAATTTATGTCATTTGTAGTTATGTAATATGTACTACATATCAGAAGTTTTTGGAGTGAAATAATTTTTTGATCTCATGTTAACACCAAGTTTTGGATTTAGTAATTAAAATTAAATAGTAAATAATTTAGTAGTAATTGCATCATCGCAGAAACTGCGAGGAAATTTTGTCATGATCACAGATATCACAATAGCAGCAAAAGAAACCAGAAATTTAAAGAAATAACTGAAAGTAGTTTTCAGTTAAAGTTACCAGTTACAGTTGACTTAATTGTAACTGAACATATTTATTTTTGTAAAATTAACTGATAATTGATCAGTTAACTGAACTGATCTAATTTTTAGCTACTCAGTTAAGGGGGTAATTGCGTTTTTAGGTGTTTTTTCTAACTACCATAACTGCACTTAACCTCAACAAAAACTAGAGCGGTCTTTTTTACATTTTTTTCACACCTTCTAGCTTTAAAAAAACTATATTTAAAAGCAGATTATCTTTTGCAATTTTACTGCTGCTATCATTTGAATACACCCCATCAGCGGGTTTTTTCACTAATTTTTGCGCCACAGTTATGAAACTCAAGATCAGCCAACAACTACTAAACTTTTTGCAGTTATGCACTGACAAAATATCCCCACCCGTTTTTTTGATATAGTTGATAAGTCGTTTCTACGTTGAGAAAATGACATTTTCGTGCAAAAATCACGTAATTTGACTTTTCTCTAAAATTTTCAAAAGCCCATAACACCGACTCTACAAACTATTTGTAGGAAAGGAAAAAAACGGGTGGGGATATTTTCCTAAAGATAATGTGCTTAAAGTTTCGAAGCCGTAGTCCGTTTTTAGCTTGAGTTCTGTGGGCGCAAAAATTACACTGAAATGTCAAAAACCACGAAAACGACATTACCCCCTTAACTGAATAACTGGACTGATTAAGAGTTCGGGAACTGAAAACATCCATACTCGGCAGTAGGGTTGTTTTGATGTGGAAACTGCATCAAGTCAAAACTAGTTGTGATGCCGTTTTGATTTTAAATGCATCAAAGTAAATCAAATCAGCTGATTTTTGAAAGGGCCGAATCAAATCAAATCAATGGGTTTTTCAGACTGGCCAAATCAAATCAAATCATTTGAAAATACGTCGCATCAAAACAACCGTACTCGGTAGTTATGGACTATGGAGCCGGCTATGAGAGCCTGTGCTTGTTTCATTAAATTCATGGGCCTATTGAGATAAAGTCGATAAGGGATTCTATTTAGTGTTTACTGTGACAGATTTAGGATTAGGTTCACGTTTTTGCCACCAATTTAAAATGTATGTTTATTTTTGCCCAGTTTTGCCAAAAAACCGGACGTGAAGTTTCGAATTTGCTCAGCTGACGATTTTTTGCGGAGCAAGATGTTGGCCTTGCAAGCGATGTAGAAAAAACGAAAAAGGTGATTTTTCAAAAACTAATTATTAAAAGCATGTTTTAGAGTCAATTCATATCGTCTTTGCATAGTTTAGCCACAAAGAATGTATAAAAGTTGCTTTTAGCGTGTTCAGTTTCACCAATATTATGGGCTAAATCAATAGACATACAGCTGTAATAAGTAAAGCCTATTGTTAATGGCTTTTGAAGAATTATACCAATTATTATCGTTGTTACCCGGGATCGGATGCGTAATGAATTCTGCTTAATATTGGACCATAGTTTTGTGGAATTTTGTGGTACTTTTCGCAGCGAAGAAGAAGAAAAGTTGTAGAAATTTACGAATCCTTATTGTTACCAAGAGTACATAATTTGGGACTGAATTGCGACAGATTTCTACTTGTTGCAAACGGGTGCAGTCATTGCTTAGTGTAATATATTCATGCAAACATGCACGTTTAGTAAAACGATGTTTTCGTGTGTTGCTACTTTGTGTGGCTTTATTTGAGTTCAGTCAATAAGGTTAAAGTAGGCTGAGCCTAAAATCAGTATTCCGCCAATCGATTCAGGAAGAGCCTAAATCCGTAATTTAGCAATCGATTTGAAGTGGACGGAGCCTAAAATAAGAACTCCGGCAATCGATTAAACTGGGCGGAGCTTAAAATCAGTATTTCACCAATCGATTTGAAGTATGCGGAGCTTAAAATACGTATTTTGCCAATCGATTTGAAGTAGGCGGAGCTTAAAATCCGTATATCGCCAATCGATTTGAAGTAGGCGGAGCTTAAAATCCGTATTTTGCCGATCGATTTGAAGTAGGCGGAGCTTGAAATCCGTATTTTGCCAATCGATTTTAAGTAGGCGGAGCTTAAAATCCGTATTTTGCCTATCGATTTGAAGTAGGCGGAGCTTAAAATCCGTATTTTGCCAATCGATTTGAAGTAGGCGGGGTCTAAAATCCGTACTTTGCCAATCGATTTGAAGTAGGCGGAGCCTAAAATCCGTATTTCGCCAATCGATTTGAAGTAGGCGGAGCTTAAAATCCGTATTTTGCCAATCGATTTGAAGTAGGCGGAGCCTAAAATCCGTATGTTGCCAATCGATTTGAAGTAGGCGGAGCCTAAAATCCGTATTTTGCCAATCGATTTGAAGTAGGCGGGGTCCAAAATCCGTATTTCGCCAATCGATTTGAAGTAGGCGGGGTCTAAAATCCGTACTTTGCCAATCGATTTGAAGTAGGCGGAGCCTAAAATCCGTATTTCGCCAATCGATTTGAAGTAGGCGGAGCCTAAAATCCGTATTTTGCCAATCGATTTTAAGTAGGCGGAGCCTAAAATACGTAACTCGCCAATTGATTTGAAGTAGGCGGAGCCTAAAATCCGTATTTTGCCAATCGATTTGAAGTAGGTGGAGCCTAAAATCCGTGTTTTACCAAACGATTTGAATCAATCTGCATTCAGCCAATCAGTTTTAAGTAGGCGGAGCCTAATATCCGTATTTTGACAATCGATTTGAACTTGAAGTAGGCGGGATCTAAAATCCGTATTTTGCCAATCGATTTGAAGTAGGCGGAGCCTAAAATCCGTATTTTGCCAATCGATTTGAAGTAGGCGGAGCCTAAAATCCGTAATTTAGCAATCGATAAGTAGGCGGAGCCTAAAATAAGAACTCCGGCAATCGATTAAAGTGGGCGGACCCTAAAATCAGTATTTAACCAATTGATTTTGAAGTAGGCGGAACCTAAATTCCGTATTTCGCCAATCGATGTAGGCGGAGCCAATCGATTTGAAGTATGCGGAGCTTAAAATCCGTATTTTGCCAATCGATTTGAAGTAGGCGGAGCTTAAAATCCGTATTTCGAAAATCGATTTGAAGTAGGCGGAGCTTAAAATCCGTATTTTGACGATCGATTTGAAGTAGGCGGAGCTTAAAATCCGTATTTTGCCAAACGATTTGAAGTAGGCGGAGCCTAAAATAAGAACTCCGGCAATCGATTAAAGTGGGCGGACCCTAAAATCAGTATTTAACCAATTGATTTTGAAGTAGGCGGAACCTAAATTCCGTATTTCGCCAATCGATGTAGGCGGAGCCAATCGATTTGAAGTATGCGGAGCTTAAAATCCGTATTTTGCCAATCGATTTGAAGTAGGCGGAGCTTAAAATCCGTATTTCGCCAATCGATTTGAAGTAGGCGGAGCTTAAAGTCCGTATTTTGCCGATCGATTTGAAGTAGGCGGAGCTTAAAATCCGTATTTTGCCAATCGATTTGAAGTAGGCGGAGCTTAAAATTCGTATTTTGCCAATCGATGTGAAGTAGGCGGGGTCCAAAATCCGTATTTTGCCAATCGATTTGAAGTAGGCGGAGCCTAAAATCCGTATTTTGCCAATCGATTTGTAGTAGGCGGGGTCCAAAATCCGTATTTTGCCAATCGATTTGAATCAATCAGCATTCAGCCAATCAATTTGAAAAAGACGGAGCCTAAAATCCGTATTTTGCCAATCGATTTTAAGTAGGCGGGGTCTAAAAGCCGTATTTTGCCAATCGATTTGAAGTAGGCGGAGCCTAAAATCCGTATTTTGCCAATCGATTTGAAGTAGGCGGAGCCTGAAATCCGTATTTTGCGAATCGATTTGAAGTAGGCGGAGCTTGAAATCCGTATTTCGCCAATCGATTTGAAGTATGCGGAGCTTAAAATCCGTACTTTGTCAATCGATTTGAAGTAGGCGGAGCTTAAAATCCGTATTTCGCCAATCGATTTGAAGTAGGCGGAGCTTAAAATTCGTATTTTGCCAATCGATTTGAAGTAGGCGGGGTCCAAAATCCGTATTTTGCCAATCGATTTGAAGTAGGCGGAGCCTAAAATCCGTATTTTGCCAATCGATTTGAAGTAGGCGGGGTCCAAAATCCGTATTTTGCAAATCGATTTGAATCAATCAGCATTCAGCCAATCAATTTAAAGTAGACGGAGCCTAAAATCCGTATTTTGCCAATCGATTTTAAGTAGGCGGGGTCTAAAAGCCGTATTTTGCCAATCGATTTGAAGTAGGCGTAGCCTAAAATCCGTATTTTGCCAATCGATTTGAAGTAGGCGGAGCCTGAAATCCGTATTTTGCGAAACGATTTGAAGCAGGTGGAGCTTGAAATCCGTATTTTGCCAATCGATTTGAATTAGGCGGAGCCTAAAATCCGTATTTTGCCAATCGATTTGAAGTAGGCGGAGCCTGAAAGCCGTATTTTGCGAATCGATTTGAAGTAGGCGGAGCTTGAAATCCGTATTTTGCCGATCGATTTGAATCAATCAGCATTCAGCCAATCAATTTGAAGTAGGCGGAGCCTAAAATCCGTATTTTGCCGATCGATTTGAATCAATCAGCATTCAGCCAATCAATTTGAAGTAGGCGGAGCCTAAAATCCGTATTTTGCCAATCGATTTTAAGTAGGCGGGGTCTAAAAGCCGTATTTTGCCAATCGATTTGAAGAAGGCGGAGCCTAAAATCCGTATTTTGCCAATCGATTTGAAGTAGGCGGAGCCTGAAAGCCGTATTTTGCGAATCGATTTGAAGTAGGCGGAGCTTGAAATCCGTATTTTGCCGATCGATTTGAATCAATCAGCATTCAGCCAATCAATTTGAAGTAGGCGGAGCCTAAAATCCGTATTTTGCCGATCGATTTGAATCAATCAGCATTCAGCCAATCAATTTGAAGTAGGCGGAGCCTAAAATCCGTATTTTGCCAATCGATTTTAAGTAGGCGGGGTCTAAAAGCCGTATTTCGCCAATCGATTTGAAGTAGGCGGAGCTTAAAATCCGTATTTTGCCGATCGATTTGAATCAATCAGCATTCAGCCAATCAATTTGAAGTAGGCGGAGCCTAAAATCCGTATTTTGCCAATCGATTTTAAGTAGGCGGGGTCTAAAAGCCGTATTTTGCCAATCGATTTGAAGTAGGCGGAGCCTAAAATCAGTATCTCACCAACTGATTTTAAGTAGGCGGAGCCTACATTCCGTAATTTAGCAATCGATAAGTAGGCGGAGCCTAAAATAAGAACTCCGGCAATCGATTAAAGTGGGCGGACCCTAAAATCAGTATTTAACCAATTGATTTTGAAGTAGGCGGAACCTAAATTCCGTATTTCGCCAATCGATGTAGGCGGAGCCAATCGATTTGAAGTATGCGGAGCTTAAAATCCGTATTTTGCCAATCGATTTGAAGTAGGCGGAGCCTGAAATCCGTATTTTGCGAAACGATTTGAAGTAGGTGGAGCTTGAAATCCGTATTTTGCCAATCGATTTGAATTAGGCGGAGCCTAAAATCCGTATTTTGCCAATCGATTTGAAGTAGGCGGAGCCTGAAAGCCGTATTTTGCGAATCGATTTGAAGTAGGCGGAGCTTGAAATCCGTATTTCGCCAATCGATTTGAAGTAGGCGGAGCTTAAAATCCGTATTTTGCCGATCGATTTGAATCAATCAGCATTCAGCCAATCAATTTGAAGTAGGCGGAGCCTAAAATCCGTATTTTGCCAATCGATCTTAAGTAGGCGGGGTCCAAAATCCGTATTTTGCAAATCGATTTGAATCAATCAGCATTCAGCCAATCAATTTGAAGTAGACGGAGCCTAAAATCCGTAATTTGCCAATCGATTTTAAGTAGGCGGGGTCTAAAAGCCGTATTTTGCCAATCGATTTGAAGTAGGCGGAGCCTAAAATCCGTATTTTGCCAATCGATTTGAAGTAGGCGGAGCCTGAAATCCGTATTTTGCGAAACGATTTGAAGCAGGTGGAGCTTGAAATCCGTATTTTGCCAATCGATTTGAATTAGGCGGAGCCTAAAATCCGTATTTTGCCAATCGATTTGAAGTAGGCGGAGCCTGAAAGCCGTATTTTGCGAATCGATTTGAAGTAGGCGGAGATTGAAATCCGTATTTCGCCAATCGATTTGAAGTAGGCGGAGCTTAAAATGCGTATTTTGCCGATCGATTTGAATCAATCAGCATTCAGCCAATCAATTTGAAGTAGGCGGAGCCTAAAATCCGTATTTTGCCAATCGATCTTAAGTAGGCGGGGTCTAAAAGCCGTATTTTGCCAAT
This sequence comes from Trissonchulus sp. WLG1_4, assembly GCA_030248245.1. Classification (NCBI taxonomy): domain Eukaryota; kingdom Metazoa; phylum Nematoda; class Enoplea; order Enoplida; family Ironidae; genus Trissonchulus; species Trissonchulus sp. WLG1_4. Next base: position 24,824 of record JASANF010001903.1, on the reverse strand, counting down.
CGATTTGAAGTAGGCGGAGCCTAAAATCAGTATCTCACCAACTGATTTTAAGTAGGCGGAGCCTACATTCCGTAATTTAGCAATCGATAAGTAGGCGGAGCCTAAAATAAGAACTCCGGCAATCGATTAAAGTGGGCGGACCCTAAATTCAGTATTTAACCAATTGATTTTGAAGTAGGCGGAACCTAAATTCCGTATTTCGCCAATCGATGTAGGCGGAGCCAATCGATTTGAAGTATGCGGAGCTTAAAATCCGTATTTTGCCAATCGATTTGAAGTAGGCGGAGCTTAAAATCCGTATTTCGCCAATCGATTTGAAGTAGGCGGAGCTTAAAATCCGTATTTTGACGATCGATTTGAAGTAGGCGGAGCTTAAAATCCGTATTTTGCCAATCGATTTGAAGTAGGCGGAGCCTAAAAGCCGTACTTTGCCGATCGATTTGAAGTAGGCGGAGCTTAAAATCCGTATTTCGCCAATCGATTTGAAGTATGCGGAGCTTAAAATCCGTACTTTGGCAATCGATTTGAAGTAGGCGGAGCTTAAAATCCGTATTTCGCCAATCGATTTGAAGTAGGCGGAGCTTAAAATTCGTATTTTACCAATCGATTTGAAGTAGGCGGGTTCCAAAATCCGTATTTTGCCAATCGATTTGAAGTAGGCGGAGCCTAAAATCCGTATTTTGCCAATCGATTTGAAGTAGGCGGGGTCCAAAATCCGTATTTTGCCAATCGATTTGAATCAATCAGCATTCAGCCAATCAATTTGAAGTAGACGGAGCCTAAAATCCGTATTTTGCCAATCGATTTTAAGTAGGCGGGGTCTAAAAGCCGTATTTTGCCAATCGATTTGAAGTAGGCGGAGCCTAAAATCCGTATTTTGCCAATCAATTTGAAGTAGGCGGAGCCTGAAATCCGTATTTTGCAAATCGATTTGAAGTAGGCGGAGCTTGAAATCCGTATTTCGCTAATCGATTTGAAGTAGGCGGAGCCTAAAATCCGTATTTTGCCGATCGATTTTAAGTAGGCGGGATCTAAAAGCCGTATTTTGCCAATCGATTTGAATTAGGCGGAGCCTAAAATCCGTATTTTGCCAATCGATTTGAAGTAGGCGGAGCCTGAAATCCGTATTTTGCGAATCGATTTGAAGTAGGCGGAGCTTGAAATCCGTATTTCGCCAATCGATTTGAAGTAGGCGGAGCTTAAAATCCGATTTTGCCAATCGATTTTAAGTAGGCGGAGCTTAAAATCCGTATTTTGCCGATCGATTTGAAGTAGGCGGAGCTTAAAATCCGATTTTGCCAATCGATTTGAAGTAGGCGGAGATTAAAATCCGTATTTTGCCAATCGATTTGTTGTAGGCGGAGCCTAAATTCCATATTTTGCCAATCGATTTGATGTAGACGGAGCCTAAAATCCGCATTTCGCCGATCGATTTGAAGTAGGCGGCGTCTAAAATCAGTATTTTGCAGTTCTTTAAAAAATGTAAACTTGTCCGAGAAATTTCGATACATAAATAGTTTATAATTTATATATGAATAATGAATTCATCAACTTATTTTTGGATTTTTACTTTGGACTCAACTATAATTTTACTTTTTTGTTTCAGATTCCAGAGAAAACTTGTGTTCCAGAGTTTGGAGGCAAAGTAAGTCTTTCTGGGGTACAATGTCTTATTGATGATACTTTCTTTTTAAGTCTATTTAGGGTTGATTCATAGTTTTTATTCTGATCTGATTATACAATAGTATATTTGGCGTAATAATTTAATTCTGCTGCTGTAATGTAGTATATACCCGTAAAACCGCGTAAAAACCATCAGATTATCCGCAATGTCCGTCGCGGTACGATTAAATGAATTCTGCTAAATCTAGTCGAATAAATCTTGTTTTGAATCAAGAGTCGAAGACGTGTGATTTCGTTTCTGTGTAGGGTCCATTCATCCTTTCAGTTGAAAATTACGAGATAATCACGCCCTATTATTTTGATCTTATTATACATTAGTATATTTGGCGTGATATTTTAGTACTTTTGCCAGCTGAACGGATATACGGCTGTATGATTTGACTCTGAGCTTGATCTACTGTACTTGAATGGTTTAGATATAGCTCAGAGCTGTACGCGACCTCAGTGCATCACGAGGGCAGCAGGAGGGTAGACATTCTGGTGGAGAAGTGCGATCGCAACAAATCGTACGAGCAGCGATTGGCTGAGAAACTAGCTGCGGAAAAGGTACGGGTCAAAGGTCACAAGGTCAGAGTCAGTTTGGAACTGTAGATGCTGGCTGCGGAAAAGGCACGGATCAAAGGTCACAAGGTCAGAGTCAGTTTGGAACTGTAGATGCTGGCTGCGGAAAAGGCACGGGTCAAAGGTCACAAGGTCAGAATCAGTTTGGAACTGTAGATGCTGGCTGCGGAAAAGGCACGGGTCAAAGGTCACAAGGTCAGAGTCAGTTTGGAACTGTAGATGCTGGCGGCGGGAAAGGCACGGGTCAAAGGTCACAAGGTCAGAGTCAGTTTGGAACTGTAGATGCTGGCTGCGGAAAAGGCACGGGTCAAAGGTCACAATGTCAGAGTCAGTTTGGAACTGTAGATGCTGGCTGCGGAAAAGGCACGGGTCAAAGGTCACAAGGTCAGAGTCAGTTTGGAACTGTAGATGCTGGCTGCGGAAAAGGCACGGGTCAAAGGTCACAAGGTCAGAGTCAGTTTGGAACTGTAGATGCTGGCTGCGGAAAAGGCACGGGTCAAAGGTCACAAGGTCAGAGTCAGTTTGGAACTGTAGATGCTGGCTGCGGAAAAGGCACGGGTCAAAGGTCACAAGGTCAGAGTCAGTTTGGAACTGTAGATGCTGGCTGCGGAAAAGGCACGGGTCAAAGGTCACTAGGTAGGTCATAGTCAGTTTGGAACTGTTAGATGCTGGCTGCGGAAAAGGCACGGGTCAAAGGTCACAAGGTCAGAGTCAGTTTGGAACTGTAGATGCTGGCTGCGGAAAAGGCACGGGTCAAAGGTCACAAGGTCATAGTCAGTTTGGAACTGTAGATGCTGGCTGCGGAAAAGGCACGGGTCAAATGTCACAAGGTCAGAGTCAGTTTGGAACTGTAGATGCTGGCTGCGTAAAAGGCACGGGTCAAAGGTCACAAGGTCATAGTCAGTTTGGAACTGCAGATGCTGGCTGCGGAAAAGGCACGGGTCAAGGGTCACAAGGTCATAGTCAGTTTGGAACTGTAGATGCTGGCTGCGGAAAAGGCACGGGTCAAAGGTCACAGTCAGGTTGGAACTGTTAGTCTAACGCCCGGTTCATACTCGTCTTTTGTTCTTGTCCATATTGTTAGTGCATTGTTTAGATTAGATCCTTGCTATCATTGTTTTGCTGCAGCTGCTTGTCAGTAGGTAGTCAGTCGAATTGTGCCAGCTGAAGTTGCATTGAATCTCAAACAAGTTTAATTTGATTTAGAAAATAATGTTGCCAACATATTTTATTGCCTATTCAGATTCATTGGACTGACAACTGTTCTGCTTTTGTGTCCATCCTCAAGCGATCTCAGGCAGCTCAGGGTAGTGCCTAGTTCGCACTTGTCCGTATCTGTGTCCTGTCCGTAAGGAAAGCATGTCTGTAAGCCAGTACAAAAGAGTGACACAGGACTCGTGAGTTTTTGCGCATTTCTAGACAGCGGGTAGGCTACTCTAATTTACCGGACAAAAATTAGCTGCCAACCAAGAGCTTTCCGTTTTTGTGCAACTGCTGATCAAACTTTTCGCTTACAGACAGGAGCCTTAACGGTCACGTGTGGCCCAACATTTAGGCTGTTATTATCCGGTTATGCTAAGGGCATTCCATTTAGGCTGGATTCATATCCGTTCAGCCGGCAAAATTGTGAGAAAATCATGCCACCTGTTTCTCATATACATTACCGGTGGCGTAATGTTTTCGCAATAATTTCGTCGGCTGAACCAACGTACGGTTGAAATGATGAGAATCCACTCTGTGGGACAATATTATGTTTATCCCAATTTAGCTTAATACATGACTGCGTGGTGGAATGATGGTTTCCCCCCTCCATCAGGTTTCTTCAGCTGGTTTTGTATCGCGCACTCGGTACTTCGGTAGGTAGGTAAGCCGCTTATGAGAGCCTGTGCCTGTTTCATTAAATTCATAGGCCCATTGAGATAAAGTCGATAAGGGATTCTATTTAGTGTTTACTGTGACAGATTTAGGATTAGGTTCACGCTTTTGCCACCAATTTAAAATGTATGTTTAGTTTTGCCCAGTTTTGCCAAAAAACCGGACGTGAAGTTTCGAATTTGCTCAGCTGACGATTTTTTGCGCAGCAAGATGTTGGCCTTGCAAGCGATGCAGAAAAAACGAAAAAGGTGATTGTTCAAAAACTGAAATTATTAAAAGCATGTTTTAGAGTCAATTCATATCGTCTATGCATAGTTTAGCCACAAAGAATGTATAAAAGTTGCTGTTAGCGTGTTCATTTTCACCAATATTATGGGCTAAATCAATGGACATACGGCTGTAATAAATAAAGCCTATTGTTAATGGCTTTTGAAGAATTATACCAATTATTATCGTTGTTACCCGGGATCGGATGCGTAATGAATTCTGCTTAATATTGGACCATAGTTCTGTGGAATTTTGTGGTACTTTTCGCAGCGAAGAAGAAAACTTGTAGAAATTTACGATTCCTTATTACCAAGAGTACATAATTTGGGACTGAATTGCGACAGATTTCTACTTTTTGCAAACGGGTGCAGTCATTGCTTAGTGTAATATATTCATGCAAACATGCGCGTTTAGTAAAACGATTTTTTCGTGTGTTGCTACTTTGTGTGGCTTTATTTGAGTTCAGTCAATAAGGTTAAAGTAGGCTGAGCCTAAAATCAGTATTCCGCCAATCGATTCAGGAAGAGCCTAAATCCGTAATTTAGCAATCGATTTGAAGTGGACGGAGCCTAAAATAAGAACTCCGGCAATCGATTCAGGAAGAGCCTAAATCCGTAATTTAGCAATCGATTTGAAGTGGACGGAGCCTAAAATAAGAACTCCGGCAATCGATTCAGGAAGAGCCTAAATCCGTAATTTAGCAATCGATTTGAAGTGGACGGAGCCTAAAATAAGAACTCCGGCAATCGATTAAAGTGGGCGGAGCTTAAAATCAGTATTTCACCAACTGATTTTAAGTAGGCGGAGCCTACAATCCGTATTTCGCCAATCGATGTAGGCGGAGCCAATCAATTTGAAGTATGCGGAGCTTAAAATACGTATTTTGCCAATCGATTTGAAGTAGGCGGAGCTTAAAATCCGTATTTTTCCAATCGATTTTGAAGTAGACGGAACCTAAAATCCGTATTTCGCCAATCGATGTAGGCGAAGCCAATCGATTTGAAGTATGCGGAGCTTAAAATCCGTATTTTGCCAATCGATTTGAAGTAGGCGGAGCTTAAAATCCGTATTTCGCCAATCGATTTGAAGTAGGCGGAGCTTAAAATCCGTATTTTGCCAATCAATTTGAATCAATCAGCATTCAGCCAATCAATTTGAAGTAGGCGGGGTCTAAATTCCGTCTTTTGCCAATCGATTTGAAGTAGGCGGAGCTTAAACTCCGTATTTCGCCAATCGATTTTAAGTAGGCGGAGCTTAAAATCCGTATTTTGCCGATCGATTTGAAGTAGGCGGAGCTTAAAATCCGTATTTTGCCAATCGATTTGAAGTAGGCGGAGCTTGAAATCCGTATTTCGCCAATCGATTTGAAGTAGGCGGAGCTTAAAATCCGTATTTTGCCAATCGATTTTAAGTAGGCGGAGCTTAAAATCCGTATTTTGTCAATCGATTTGAAGTAGGCGGAGATTAAAATCCGTATTTTGTCAATCAATTTGAAGTAGGCGGAACTTAAACTCCGTATTTCGCCAATCGATTTGAAGTAGGCGGAGCTTAAAATCCGTATTTTGCCAATCGATTTTAAGTAGGCGGAGCTTAAAATCCGTATTTTATCAATCGATTTGAAGTAGGCGGAGATTAAAATCCGTATTTTGCCAATCGATTTGATGTAGACGGAGCCTAAAATCCGCATTTCGCCGCTCGATTTGAAGTACGCGGCGTCTAAAATCCGTATTTTGCCAATCGAGGAGCCTAAAATCCGTGTTTTGCCAATGGATTTGAACTTGAAGTAGTAAGTTTAAAATTTTTTAAAAACACCAGGGTAGGGATGTTTTCAGTTAACTGCTAACTGATTCATTTTCAGTTAAAGTTAAGCAGTTACAGTTAACTGATAATAACTGATAACTGAACTGCTCTGATTTTGAAAAGCAGTTAAAAACTGATAACTTAACTGCACAGTTCCTAAAAGCAGTTAACTTAACTGTAACTGAACTGCTTCGGTTGTAAAAAACTGATTGACATCAGTTAACTGATATTCTTTTCAGTTACATGCAATAACTGAAAATTATCTTCAGTTATGCGTCGAAACATGCATAAAATCCTTTGTGGCGTTCTGCTTGTTTTCTTTTTGCAATGATTTTCAAGTTTTTTGTCTCTGTAGAATTGTCGCTAAAAGCATTGAAAGGACAAAACGCCAATTAAATGAATGATCAGACTTGAATTTCCAGTTTAGAACCACTTAAGGTTCTGCCTGTTATTTTATTTGATTCATTGTTTTATGTTTTATTCTATTCTGGGCATTGCTTTGCACCCATTCTTCCAAGAGTTCATGTCATTTACAGTTGCAACTTGGCAGTTGTTACAGAAGTTTAAAGTTTTCGTTTTGAAATAAATGTTTGATCCCATGTTGACAAGAGGTTTTTTGTTTTGAGTAGATTCAAATAATAGTTAATAATTAGAAGTTAATTAAGTTATAATTTAGTAGAAACTACGTGAAAACTTTAGCAAATATCGGGATTAGCGGAAAAAGAAACCAGCATTTTTAAAGAAATAACTGAAAATATTTTCAGTTAAAGTTATCAGTTACAGTTAAGTTAACTTAACTGTTACTGAACTGAATAAAATTTTGCAAAATTAACTGATAACTGATCTAATTTTAACCTAATCAGTTAACTGATTAACTGAACTGATTAAGATTTCGATAACTGAAAACATCCCTACACCAGGGCCCCGTTGCATACAAGTCAACAGTCTAACAGTGTTAAACTGTTCAACTGTTAGACTGATAATGAACAGTGTTCACATTTCCGTTGCTAAGATGGACTGTTCATTATCAGTAAAATCCTAACAGTGGATTTGAACAGTTGAACAGTATAGTTTTCGTTTTCTTCTGTGTAATGGGGTATTTTTGGGACTTTTTTGTATTTTGTTAGTGATTGATCTTGATTTTGTTAGTAATGTTAGACTGATAGACTGTTCAAATTTTTATGCAACGGGGCCCAGTCGTAGCAGCTTCAAGTCAAGTCTCGGACTTTTTATTAGTTAGTTTCACTTTTTCCCCGGCGGCTGTTCTTCTTTTGCCTAGTCTGACTCTCCTAGCTCCAAACTATATTGCCTTACCTACCCGCAAAATTCATTTATTGATAGTTAAATCGACACCAACAGTGAAATACTGTCTGCGATCGCTAAAGTTGAATGTGGACTGCTTCAATACGATCTGCCGAAGAATTGTTACTATCGTGTGATCAGCCACCCTGCAACAATATGAATCAGCATCTGCAATCCGACGACGCCCACTCCACTGATAGGTCAGTTTCTCATAAGTATGTATATAGCTTTAGTTGATTGAGGAACATTTAGAATGTGAAGTTACAGGGATTGTTTAAGTACGTTTATGTATTTGGTTTATAATAAACCGCACGTTATGATTAAAATTACTAAACTTGGTATATTTGAAAATACACAGCTTGCAAATTAGTAATTAATTGTAAGTAAAACCTAGGCCTTAAAATTCAACCACTGTAAAACTGTACAGAAATACTGAAAATGATCGTTGAACTTGCTGATCATATCTCAAAAAAATGATGTTGTTAGATAGAGGTTCTGTGTTGTGGTTGCGTTAACTCTTCCCTCAAAATGTCTTACTTCAGATAGCTCGACTGTGCCTCAGTCGCACTCCGTTAATCCCGGTTCATATATACTCGTGCTTGTCCTTTTGTCCTTGTCATTTTGTCATTGAGCAACTCCGACAACCCACCTAAGTGCGTAATCAAACATTAATCGAAATCATGCCGCCGATTCGTCATAGCAGCTGACTAAATTTTGTCCTTGTCCCACTGTCCTTAATGACAAGTATAAATCGGGTTTATGTGATGTTTAGGCCTGACCCGTTGTCCATTTTCAATATCTTGCCGTGGCTTTGGGGTCTGGACAAATCTCCAGCCCCATTGGCCAATCAGCAAATTGGGCCGCTCGCAATTGGCTTGCTGAACCAACTGTTCGACTCACTTTCATTTGTGGCCCGTTTTGCTGAGTTTGTCTATCAAAGTCACGGTAACGCTATAAAAATTTCCTGGGTTGAATTGAATTGAATTGAATTGAATTATTTTGGTACTGCCATTAGATTAATTTATTAGGTACCAGGCAGAGATGCACGGGGGAATCGGCGAAGAGGGGGGTGCCAAACCCTAGGCAAAAGGGAGGGGTGGTCCCCTCTCCCTAGTTTTGGCTATTTTTTGGCGAAAGACGAAAAATTTTCAAGATTTTTCTATTTTCGACTCATTTTGGAGTACTTTTTTGGCCGCAGGCGAAAATTTTTTTAATTTTTACGCATTTTTCGGTCATCAGAGGGGTCGAGGGGGTGCCTGATGTCTGAAGGGGAATGCCGACCCCCTCACGGGGGGTGCATACCCCCCCTACCCCCCCCCCTATCGGCATCTATGGGACCATGCATAAAAAGTGAAAACGTGCTGCAGCTCTTAAAATTCCCTAAGTTTTTTGAACAAACAACAATCTTTGGTCAACAAGTGGGACTCAATCTTGTGCCCTAGGCTACAAGACCTAAATCAATGTGCCACTAGCGCCTTTGACCATTCGGCCAACTCGACTACACTGCACATTGTGTACTAGGGCTGGGCACGGTTACACAATACGAACCGTGTACACGCGTGTAACCGTGTACACGCTAAGCTTAGCGTGTACACGGTTAGGGGTCACTATCCGCGGTTACTTAGCGGTTACAGCGTGTACACGTTAAGACACGGTAACCGCGGATACTGTAACCGTTTACTCTGAACGGATACTGTAAACGGTTACTCTAAACGGATAGTGTAACCGGTTACTCTAAACGGATACTGTAAACGGTTACTATAAACGGATAGTGTAACCGGTTACACTATCCGTTTTCCGACTTCGTGTACCCGTTAAGAAAAATGTTCGTTTGGCTGCTGGATTTATGCAAATTAGCCTACAATCGTGCGCAAGCGATTTGCTTGTGTGTTACTTCATATACGCATGTGTGTGCAAGCTATATTCTTCAAGATACATATATAAAGGCATTTATACTGACAGCTCAGCATTGTCCCAGTAGCTCATTATGGTAGCTTGCTGGTCTGCAGATCTAGATATGGGTGGTTCGTATCTTCCTTTGGTCATTCCTCCCCCTCTGCTTCTTGACATTTAGTAACCGTGTAACGGGTTAGTAACCGTGTAACCGTTTACACGGTTAGCATCCGTGTAAACGGTTACACGGATACTTAGCGTGTAAACGGTTACACAGTTACACGGATAATTAGCGTGTACACGCGGATAATTGCAGTAACCGTTAGTTAGCGTGTATACGCGGTTACTAGCCTTCGAAATTAACCGTGTACACGGATAGTGATTTTGTAACCGTGCCCAGCCCTATTGTGTACCGTTATACCCAACCAACCAGACAGAACATTATTCTTACTCAACGCATGGCCAGATCATGTCGTGTGGACCTATGGGGCCATTCCTTTATCTGACCATTTCTGAGATAATTTAATTTGGACCAAGTTAATGGATTTTTTAAGATTACAATTTTATGCCTTCACTAGAACGAGGTAATTACGGGTTTAGTTTATAATTGAAATAATTATCTATTTTTTCAGCGAAACTGAACACACTGGTCTACATTGCTATTCTGCTGCTGGAATGCTGGATGCTGCACGTCGTCTGGAATTTGCTCAAAAAGGCAACAAGTTAGAATAAAATTATTTTATAAAAAGCTATTCTCAGATGCAGAATAAAATTATCTTATGAAAAGGTATTGAGATTGTAAAGACCAGCTCATGCTTGTTCGTAAGACCAAAAGGTTTTCCTGTTGGGCTAAAGCCCGAACGGCGAAAGGTATTTAGGTAATTTTGATTTTGGAATCCAAACACAGTCATACAATACAATACAGCTGTGCAATGTGCATCTGTCACCTGGGGACCGTATTCTTAACTTTACTAGCAGGTAAAGTTAGGCTAACTTTACCCATAGGTAAGGTGAAGATGAAGTTAATTCTTTAAAATTGATAACAAGGTTAACGTCGGCGGTTGAGGTTAAGAATTTGCACTACACATTAGGTAACTTTAGCTGCGAAACAAGATGGTAAGTTTCCCATGTATCACGGTTTTTTAGATGCCTCGGAGAAACGGCGATTCGGCTATAGCCAATTATAATACACTGATTAGTCTAAAATAGCCGGCAATAGCTGTGGCGATTTTCAGCACATATTTCCAATTAAACTGTTTCACCGCAGCTATAGCTCGCCGTGCCTATTCTGGCGATTTTTGAATGGCCAAGTTTCGACTGAAGAAACCCGGCTATAGCTGGGCTACGGCTATTTTTGAAATCAACAGAGACCCCTAAGAAGTGGCGATTTGGCTATAGCCGCCAATAGCTTTTCAAATACACTGGTTAGTTTGAAATAGCTGGCATTAGCTGTGGCGATTTTTATGTAGAACACATATCCGATTAGACTGTTTCGCCGCAGCTATAGCTGGCCGAGGCTATTCTGGCGATTTTCATATAGCCAAGTTTTGAGTTTGAATTTGAATTTTGAATTTCATATAGCCAAGTTTTTAATTTGAATTTGGATTTTCAGTTCTTGGAAGGCTGTAGGACAACGCCTCAGAAATCAGCTATTAGTGCTATAGCCGTGTTTTGACTAGAAATCGCCGGTTTCTCCGGATATAGCTAGTTCCTAAAAGTCAGTTTTGAAATTACCGATTCCCAAGACTAAGAAAATAATAAATGCAAAATGAAGACGATTTAGTGGAAAAGAACCACTAAGCTTACGTTTACCAAACAAACGCTTTGCCACTAAGCCACCGAGTCGTCTGGATTATTGACACTAACTGCAACTTTTGAACGACAAAAACTTACATCAATAGAGCATAATAATTACCATCTTTAATTACCATGTTTAATTAAAACTATCCTATTTTTTGTGATAATTATAATAATAGGGTGAGGTGGCTTTGGAAGGGTTGGTGTTGATGTTCTAAACATGAAATAAGCTTACATTATGATAGACGTGGCCCGGTTCTCTGGTTCCAGGTCAATAAAGTTGGAGTTATTTTATTGTCAAAATTAATCTTACGTTTTTCGGCACATAAGTCAGAGGTAACCTATAGTTTTTATGGTGTCAAATGAAAGCTGTTCTTATATCCTAACTGATGCCGAAAACTAGAACTTTTTACCAGCTAGCTAAAAAAAGTTATGGCGTAAAAAGTTTTTACGTAAACTGAGTATTTTTCAAAAATGTTACGTAACGTCCGTGTTACCATTGATATAACAAAATAAACGCTTCCATGAAGTCATCCATATAACTGTGATCCTTACACAAAACAGTTTTTACTCCTTCAGTGACCATGGAGCCGGCCATATGGGTCTAAATCTTGAATTTATTTTATTCAAAAATTTTATTTTGCATTTTTCTATATATAAGTCAGCGTTAACGTATAGCTTTTTTGGTATCAAATAAAAGCCCATAGTCTGCACTATCTAATAGTGAAAACTAGAATCTTTTACATGGTCCCTGGAAAAAGTTATTGCCTAAAGTTCTTTTTAGAAAACATTTTGTTCGAAAAAATTCCTCCGCGACTACTCACACCATATGCGTATTGACCAAAAGTTCGGAAAAATTGAAACCGTTAAAACTTGCTTCAACGTTGACGTAGAAACATGAAATTGACGGCATTCTGCTCAGAACTTCAGGCGCTTTCGAATGACACCTTACTTGACGTTGACGGACGCCACGTTAACTCAGCGGTTAACAATTAATTAATACGGAACATTGGTTTGGTTAGTTTTTACGTCATCGTGCGACCTATCAATCGATAGCTCTTGACAAGCGCTAGCATTTAAAAAAAATTCACGTCGATACCACAACCGTATAAAAAGTTATGGCTCCTGGAATTTTTCCCTTTTGTTGACTACCTGTAATCACCTCATATGCGATCAAATCGCATTGCAAGTCAACTTTGACACAAGTTTGAATTTTGAAATTTTTTTCAAAACAAGTTTTATTGTTAAACACTGCGTGACTTGACGTTGTAGATCTAGTCTAACTAGCCTAAACTAGACGCACTAGTCTTGTAAAGGTATATACTTAGAAAATTATTGAAAAAAGAAAAGGGGGGACACACCCCGTGGCCAAAAATAAATGTTCACACGTATGTAGTGACTAGGTATTATCTTACTTCACCTGTTACTCTGTTAGCAAAACAGTCAACAGTCTAATCCTCTTTTATTGATAATTGAACGATAGGCCTTTAAGGTGGCCTGTAGCGCAACAGGAAGGCAGTTGGACTTCTAGCCAGTAGGTTGGCCGTTCGATTCTGACAGGCCACACTACTTTTTATAATCCGTTATTTCGATGCCTGAGCACCGATTGCAGACGGCAATAGCCGGGGTGTTGGTAAAATCCAGCCCGAGCACCGGCCCCAGCCCCAGCCCCAAGTGGGTAAAACCCAGCCCCAGCCACAAATGCGTAAAATCCATTATCAACCTTTTGTCGATAATCTGGTTTATCTGGTCAAGTGAACTTTTAGACAAGTACTGTAGGTGAGAAGCGTTTACTTGCAGCGTACTTGTCTTACTGAACTTCAAGAACTGGCTATAGCCAAGCTAGATTGCTGTTTTGCTCAGTGAAGCTAGGAGGTAGTGTGCAAACAAGCAGCAATTTATTGCAAAATTGTTCAGCAAATTATGGTTTTATTGAAAACAGCTTGTGCATTAACTTCGTTGAAGTTAGACCTGCCGCTGTTGAGATGATTTTTTACTGAAATAATACTCTTCACAATTGGGGTCAAATTCACACTAGCACGTGCACAACACAAGCACAGGAATGCGGAAAAGATACAAACGTTTAGATTCAAGGATCTATTTACGTCACTTGCCACCATGACGCCTCTCCTCAGTTCCCCACTAGACTAGCGCCTATGTAAACTGCCTCTTTGCGACACTTCCCGAGGAGACAGTTGCCCCCAGAATAGTAGGGCAGAATTATTAAACCAATTTCAATAACGCCCAAAGTTAAAATTAAAAAATAAAGTAAAATTTTATTCATTAGGGGTTGTAAGGCCGATCCAAGGAAAGACCGATTATTTCTGAGGTTGGACGGTGTCGGATTGCGGGGATGTATGTAGGTTATACATGTAGTTGATAAAAGTGCAAAATTTATGAGCGTTTCTCCGCGCAGCGGAGTTTTTATACTGCAACGTGAGCTGCACATTAAGAAAGCAGCAAAAACTGAAAATATTTCCTCCTTGCTATGTACTTACATTTACTTCTTTCAACTGAATCTGACGCAGCCAAAACTGAGGACAACCTCTCCGACCGCCGTGCGTTAGGCACGCCCCTCTCGCCGACAGCGCACGTGCATCTACGCAATATTATTTAAAAACGTTTCTCTATCACTTCATAAATTTGATTTTTATGCACGCCTACACAAAAAAATTTTATAAGTTGAGGAAGCAAACACATTGCTAGTTACATACTATTTTGACAAAAATTTTGGATATTTGGGCAATTTTGGAGGTAAGCATTGCACACTGGCGCCCACATATTTTTTAAGTTTAGTGTTTTTATGTAGCTCATTTACGTGACATTTTTCATCCCGAAAATTTACAGTACTGGCAAATGTTTAGTAGGTTGGGCTGGGGTGGCCTTCCCCATTCACTGCAGGTCCAACGTTTTTTTGTACCCTCCCCTTTTAAGCCTTTCAAGATGGGATACCCTTCATTGCTCAAATACTTTCTCCTAAACGACATGTTAGCAACTGCTCAGCCCAAACTTTTTCTGCGTCATTTTGAAAAAAATTGCGCATAATGGTTATAGTGCTACCTAAGCGGGTGTTTTAGGTGAAAAAATTATGGCACTGTCTGTCCTCAACTACGATTTTGGAGATTTAAAAAAATTTGTCGACAACTGTTCCATCTCTACCTAGAGTTCTAGAGTTTGCAAAAGCCGAGTTTAACTTCTAAATGCTGGGACATTTTTATGACTATTGATATACATTTTTATTACCATTTGTACATTTTATTCGCTATGCTTTACAACGGGGCTCAAATAGGGACTTGAATATCACGTGAACATGGGCATTTTGTTGGAAAGCTAAGCTGAGTTTTGAACTTTTAGCAGGCTGAAAAACACTACAAGGATGCAGTTATTGACAGTTCCACTTAAGACGGCGTTATCACACCGAATAGTATAGGTTGGTACAACTTACTGAACTATTAACTCTCTAAACTCACAGCAGAATTTCAGCGAATAAAATCGAATTCTCCTATTCCAAACTTTGATACTACCGCAGCGACAATCTTATACTTATATACATGATTAATAAGTTACGCTGCTTTTCTAATCCTAATCCTAATCATAACTATTAGGTTTTAACCAATTATAGTTGTATGTAGATCAAGCTTGAAACGTTGGAGAACTATGGAAATTTTACAAATTTGATGGTTTTGACGCAATTTGGAAAGTGTTTTCAAATTTTTAGCAACGAAAATGCATTTTTAGCACTTTTTGAGTCAAATCAGCTAAGACTTCTTTCAGCCTTCAACAAAAAAAGTGCGTTACAGAACGCACATGCCAAAAAAGTGGCAAATTTCAAAAAAAGTATGGCGGTTACCACTTTTTGACGCAAAAAACACTGATAACTAGCCTAGCACATGCGTAGCTATGGCCAGTTAGGTGAAGGTTAGCTATAGCTAGCCTAGTGCAGACTAGCTATGGCAAGCTTAGCTTAGGTACGTACGTACGTATGCGCTTACATGAAATTACGTAACAGCACACGTATTTTACGAAGAGCGAAAGCAAGTTAAGGACCTGCCGCCGCTGAGGCGGCGGCAGGAAAAATAGTCTACAAAGACAGCGCGGGGTTTAATGCAGCTGGTCGCTATATCTGTCTGAGTGGGATATAATAAATCGTGATACATGGGAATGTGACCAACAAGATAAAGCATTTTTTCGGCACGAATATTAAAGGAACTTTAGCTACCACGTTGGTGTTAGTCATTGTTTGAGAATACGACTTTACCTTCACCTTACCTGTGGGTAAAGTTAGCCTAACTTTACCTGCAGCTTGCAGGTAATTTGAGTATACGGCCCCTGAGCTGTTGTGTCAGCAGAAACTCAGAAAACAAGTGTCAGACTGTGGATTCACTGCGCCTGTTTCGTGTGAGCATCAGCATTCACAGGCAGAAGATGAAAACATTATTATAAGCATATTGAGCGAACGACAACGACCCACAAACACAGGCCCACTGCCCTCAACATAAAAAGCACCTGTAGTACCTGGCGTGGACAGTATTTCAGTAGTTGACTGACAGTTGTAGCTTTAGTGTACTTTTTTTCAGGCCGAATACAAGCAAGGTTTTCAAAATCAAAAGACGCTGTAGCGATTGTGCCAGTGGACAGCCAAAAGGACGAAACTGCAGTGGAGGAGAAGGCTGCAGAGTCAGATGAGGAAAAGAAAACGGAAATAACTATAAAAGCAGAAAGTGTAATCAATTCAACGCCGACCCATAAGGCGCCAAAGTTTATGAAAGGCTCCAAAGTTCCCGTTCCCGTGGCGAGTCCCGGCTCAGCTTCAACGCGACGCTGGACTTCGCGCACTTCGCTGGACTGGTGCGGGCACGAGGATGGTTTGTGTCGTCATCGATATCCATCAAATTTGTGCCTTTGTGATGACGCGACAATCTCTGAGTACGGCTATTGCGACGCGACGCACCATATTTGCAGTGGCGGCGATGGCTACACTCCGAACGTGTCCATCTCGAGCGAATCGAAGTTGGAAGATTTCCCCAATCATCCGCAGCTTCTGATGATGGGCGACCGAACTGTTGGATCTGCATTCAAGCAGCCAAAGCCTGGCCGGCGTGGTCGGCACTGTAATAAGCACTAATTAACTTATCATTGACACTTATCAGTTTTAAATCTGTAACCCCAAAGTTAGAATACTTTAGCCTAGGTAGACAACCATACTTGAAACTTGTAAAAAACTAAGTAAACGTTTTACTTGAAACTTGTCTTGTCTTGGTGACCGGCCAGGTTGCTTATGAATT
The DNA here is from genome assembly GCA_030248245.1 of Trissonchulus sp. WLG1_4. NCBI lineage: Eukaryota > Metazoa > Nematoda > Enoplea > Enoplida > Ironidae > Trissonchulus > Trissonchulus sp. WLG1_4. The sequence continues at coordinate 8,361 of JASANF010001903.1, read as the reverse complement.
ATGACCTGTCAATATACTCCTTTTTTCATATAATTAATATGCTTATTTTTAAGCCAGAACTTGATTGGTTACGAGCATTACTCTTGGTGGATAATTGATTCTTCTTGAATAATTGATGATTGGAAAAAATATAAGCGGACATTCACGGAAATTGCCGTAATGGAAAGGGTTTTTATGCTGAACAATGTTTCATTATTTGAACAAGTTCTTTTGCTGAGTTAGGAGCTCGATTGTGAGGCGCGAGTGTCAATATTCCAGAGGAAATATTAAACGCGGCCACATTTTGTGGAAAAAATTATAGCAAGTACCTATAGTTCTGCACACATTTACTGCTGAGTAGCTCCAAAGTCTTTCAAACAAGAACAAAATAGTAAATTGTAGGCAAATTTTTGAAGTAATAAAATATGAGCTTTTTCAAAAGATAAGTCCCACCGAGATTTGAACGCGGATTACAGGATTTAGAATCCTGAGTGCTACCAATAGGTACACTATGAAACTTCTGGAATGGACATCTCAACTCTTGACTATGAAAAGTTCTGCTAGCATTGTTCGGCAAATTACAGTGCACTGTGCAGATTAGGCTTAAAAAAAGTATACTTAAACTTAAACTTTAATTAAAAAAGTATGCCCCTAAACTTAAACTTAAACTTAAACTTATTCAAAATTGACGTGTGAACTAAAACTTAAACTTAAACAAAAATTCAAGGTGCCAACTTAAACTTAAACGTTTTTGAAAATTAGAACTTAAAATTAAATTATACTTAAATGTCAATTTTTGAGCTTTTTCTTTTGCTGAAATTTTTCGCTAAACTTAAATTATACTTAAATGTCAATGACTGGCTTTTCATTTAGGCTCGCGTTTTCGGCTTATTGTCTTGTCTGACATATCTTCTCGAGCAGAATTTTTGTGCAAGACCTCGGTTCTGCTTCAAAAAAACTCGCAGGCCCACTTATTGTTACATTTGTATTTTACTCTCCTTACAGCAAGGCTCCACAGTTCCACACGTGTGAGTGTGCATGTGTGTTTTCAAAATCACTCAAATATCCGCTCAAACTTGGATTTAGGCTTAGGCTGAGGCTTAGTCCCAGAGTTAACAACAAGCTTAGGCGGAGGCTTAGGCTGTTTATGTGATGAGCCTTGCTGGAACTACAGCTGCGTGAGATTTCTTTTCTCTAATCGTTACACTCAGGCGAAAAGAAATAATTTTATTGAATAGACAAGTACGAACAATAGTTGTTTTGTTTTGTTTTCAAGTGGTTGCGCTGTTGAGGGCGCGTGAAACAGGTAGGCTTGCCTCTTCGGTTTCGCTAATGTAGTGATCTTTCGTCCTCTCTGTCACCCATCGTCCGTGCTTTTTGATCAGCCGGTCACTGATGCCCGAAGCTGCGGCGACAGTAGCCCCTCCTCTCCTTAACGAGTGCAAGCCATATTGTTCCTCGTCCATTCCTAGCTCTTTCAGTGTCGCTTTTACTTCTTCTCTTATGCGACCGTATGAAACAGGTCTTCCAGATCTGGCTTTAAAACTTTTTGAAAGTTTGCAGTATGACAGAGCCGGGAAAAGCGGAGACAGGGCTGAGTTTTGGCCGCTCACGGGGCGAAGTAGTTTCAGGTATCGAATAAGCAATTTCTGAGGACAAGCGTCAGCCAGAGCTTTTGCTATGGTTACTTCGGTGCCTGTGCCACTTTGGTCGTTTTACTCCTACGTATTTTTAATTTCAGCCCAGTCTCCGTAATGGTGACATCATTTGTCGTTAAAGATAATGCTTCTTTTCCCGCAGGAACCCATGAAATCTAAGAACACAAAATACAGCCACTCGCAATTGTTTTAAACTGGCGCTTTGAATTGCATATTTCTGCCAAATGGAATTCATTATATATGGCTCTATTGCTTTTTTTGGGTTTGGCAGGCTTGTTGTGGAGCTGTTTTGAGGCGTCTATTATTAACCTGGGTATTTTAAACGCCGTGGGATTGTCCCATCTGCCCAAGCAATGAGCCCAACTTATTGCACTTATCCGCTCAGTGACTGTTCGGCTGATTCTTTCTAGGAGCTATACTTTATTACGTCTAAAGTAAAAGAAAGCGTTGAATTTTGGGTGGGCGGGTGGGTAAAAGTAGGCAGAACAGTCAGAGCTGAGATGAGCGAAAACTTGAAGTGATTTGACAAAGCGACAGCGTCGCTTAAATAGTAACTTTTAAGCTCATTTGCATATCGACGTAACTAATTTGCATATTGTACGATTTATGCAAATGAAGTTCTAGCCAATGCGATATCACTAAACTTTATTTCTTTTCTCTAATCGTTACACTCAGGCAAAAAGAAATAATTTTATTGATTAGACAAGTACGAACAACAGTTATGAAGGGTTCAAAGTCGAGTCCAAAACTAAAGCCATGACTCCGCTAGGAAAAAAGGGACCAAACACTGAATTTTTCTGAGAGCCTCGTTCAAAAACGCAATTTCCAGGTGGGAATGAGACTGAATCGACAATTAAGGAATTTCAAAGAGACTTGAGGATCGGCCAAAAGGCCGCTAATGGCCAGTGAGGAACCACTAAGATTCCACGTGCTTGAGAGCACATTAATTGTTTAATAGTTCTTGGGACCAAGAGCACAGGTGGTACCATCCAACTAAAGGAACCGGTCCACAGTTCACTAAAAGCAGATCCACTTCATGTTACGCTGCCTAAACGTCAAATGTTTGGCGATTTTGCGTCAAAATTTGCGGATAATAGGTTTTACAACCTTAAAAGTTTCAGATCCAATACCAAATTTGCTGCTCTACAATTTAGCGTTTTCAATATGTTTATATGACTAGCAGAAGTTGAAGTATTTTTATTATCACAATTATTAGGATAGTTCATACCATAATGTAATACTGTTACCAATATACCTCATGAAGCATACTGAAAGTCTCACAGGCCTCTCAGACAGGTCACCCGCGAATACCTACAGACAATCATACGTGAAAAGCATGTCTTTCAATATTGAAGATAATTTTAGAAAAGTAAGAAAATTTTTTCCCACTATGGCGGGTATGTACGCTTTGACTTGTTCGTTGCAGATTCATGTAGCCACAGACAAGTACAGTCAGTATCATAATAACATTGAAACATGTGTAGTAGCAAAAAAACAGAAAAAACTTATTTGAATACTTAAATTACTAAAATTTCGAATACTTAAACTTAAACTTAAATTAAAATTAAGGCAGCAACTTAAACTTAAACTTAATTGTCTTTCAAAATGAGAACTTAAACTTAAACTTAATTAAAATCGAGGGACGAACTTAAACTTATACTTAAACTTAAATGAATGAGGGCATACTTTTAAAGCCTAGTGCAGATGGACACTAGTAGCTGATTAGATATCGCCTGCAAATAGATAATATTTGTTCATTTCATAATCAATTGATTCAATAAATTCAACACAATGAATGCAGTTCGATTTTAGTTTCTCAACTTAAGAAAACTACGATTGCTGTTGATTCGTCTGTTGCTATTGATTGTGTACACAACGTGTATTTTATTAGACAAGTATAATTCACAAATTTCGTCAGCTCGGTTGGCTCAAATGGTAGTGTGCTAAGCAGGGTGTTGGTAAAATCCAGCCCCAGCCCCAAGTTGGTGAAACCCAGTCCCAGCCCTTAACGTCATTGTGGGTAAAATCTAGCCCCGTGCTGGGTAAAACACAGCCCCAGTCCCAAGTGGGTTAAACAGCCCCAGCTACTTGGGGCTAGGCTGGGTCTTACCCAGTTGGGGCTGGGGCCGATGCTGGGGCTGGGGCTGGATTTTACCCACACCCTGCTAAGCATCTACTCAGCAATCGATTGTTAACCCGAAAGCCGGTGGATCGAATATGTCTCGAAGCTGCATCTTTTGCGTTCTGCGAAAGCTGTCGGTATTCAGAGTTCCCCAAGTTGCGCAATGCATGGAAGAACAGCGAGGTACCTTCCGTTCCAGTGTTAATGAACACTAGAAATTTGATCTACCGAGTTTAACGTGGAACCTGAGATTCCGAATATAGTATATACGCTGCCCCTGAGGGCGCCACGTAAAAAACTAGAAATCTGTCTTGCAAACTTAGTAGCATTCAGAGCATGTAAACTTCTACATGTTCTGACAAAATTTTAAGTTTTGCTTGCTTCGTCACTTTTGTCAACCAGTTGCGATCCTACATTGTTGATCCGTCCAACACAGAAGTTATTTGAATTTCACATGTTGGTCAGTTTGGTCTCTAGCGGTTGATGTTTTCCATCACAAATTTGAAGAACAGGCACATATTCGGTATGCGATGTGATATAGGCATTGCAGGAAAACATCTTCAAAAACGTTGCGAAACATTTAAAAGTGTTGTAAAAGATTATGATTGTACCACGTGCTCAATCACCTCATGAACACAAAAGTTTATCTTAATTTCTTTTCGGCCATACAGTACTGTGCAAAAAAAAGTTCCCTCTTCGTCGGCGTACGACGAGCTTCGTCGTTCGCGACAAATGACGAACGTTGGCCGGAAAATGACGAAGAACATTTTTTGTGTTACAGACTTCTGGAAGTCTATTGTAATGCCCTAAGGGAAAAAAATGACGTTTGACACGCATTGTCAACGTCAAACACTTCGTCGGTGAAAGCGGACGAGCCTTCGCGACAAATGACGAACGGTGGCCGGAAAGTGACGAACCAAAATTTTTGTGTTTCATGCATGCGGAAGTTTATTAGAGTGCCCTGAAGCAAAAAAAATCAATCAGCACTCTAATAGACTTCCGCATGCAAGAAACAAAAAAATTTTGCTTCGTCACTTTCCGGCCAACGTTCGTCATTTGTCGCCAAGGCTCGTCCGCTTTCACCGACGAAGCTGTTTGACGTTTGCGTGTCAAACGTCATTTTTTGGTCTTAGGGCATTACAATAGACTTCCAGAAGTCTTTAACACAAAAAATGTTCTTCGTCATTTTCCGGCCAACGTTCGTCATTTGTCGCGAACGACGAAGCTCGTCGTACGCCGACGAAGAGGGGAACTTTTTTTGCACAGTACTGTATGTTAATCAATTTTCGATGATTATGAAGCCGTATGCGAAGAAAGGGAACATTTTCGTACATTACGCTACATAAATTTTCATAAATTACATTTGAGGGGATTTGAATTGATGCACTCTTTGTCCATACTACTTTTAACGGACGATAATTATAATTTTGGCAGACGTCATATTTATTCTCTTGCCGCTTGACTCAGGCTTGTTCTTGAGTGTCCGTTGAATTTTTGACACGTAGCTGTTTGTTTGACGGATGTTAAAATTGATAAAACGCAAATTTTGAGAGTTGAATTTGCGTTGTGTTTTACGATTTATTGATGGTTTGGCCTAAAGTTGCTGTTTGTTCAATCTTCGTAACAACTGTGAGCATGCTATGTTTCTTGTTTTTTTGCTGCTGCGGTGTTCTTGTGGCGGCGTCTCAGGAACAGAAAACATCTCTGGTCATATCTCCTGATTTTGTTGCTGATTCTGTGGGTTAGTTGATTGCATTATTTCGTGGTTGGCTGTCGAAGAGTACTTTTGTTGAGTTTTTACAGAAAATGCAGACGTCTTAAATAATTGAATTTTGTCTTTAACACAGGAAGAAAGTGACGCTTAAATTTTAGTAAATTTTCAGCAAATTATATCTGAATTGTGGGTAAAAAATTTCAGATATTTTTTATTGTTACCATTTATCTAAAATTTACAGAAAATTTACAGAGTTTTACCCAGGATTCAGATAAAAATTACGGCCATTCACAAAGATTTCAGAGACTCTTAAAACTATAAATTTATAAATTTCCAATTTTCGAAAATAGTTTCACAGATTTTTCGGACAGAATTTGGACATCCGAATTTCCATTAAACTGCCCGAACACGCTATGAAATATCGAAAAAGCTCCTAATAATCTCTGAATTGCCTCCGAAGTGTCAGACAGTGATTCAGAGAAAATTCGGACTTCGGATAATCGGATCACCGGGTTTCCTTTCGCGTGGGGGGCCCAACCGCCCAAATCGCTGAGGGCAGGTTCTGGCCCCCCGGGCCCCTGGCTACGCCACTGAACAGTGCCCAAAATGTGGGGTTAAATGCAGTTGGGGGATAGTGCCGATAGTGCAGTGGATAGTGTTGGGATTTTTTTCGAAACGTACCCGAACCGAACCACGTACACGGACCACCCGAAGCCGAACTTTGATCAAATGAGTTGCATGACATTACACACGTACTATATTTGAATATAGAATGTTAAAAAAGTGTGGAGCAATTGAATCAACAACCTTTCAAGGAATAAATACTTTTAATATTCAACGTTGAATAAAGTGATTAGTCAGCAAAAAACCGACAAGTTTCATGTTTAAGCAAATCATTCAATTACCCGCTTTGTTTCGATTTTTAGAAAAAGATGAAACATTTAGTGTTTGTGACCGGCCAGCCAGCTAAAGCTAATCCCCGGTTAAAGCCAGCCGGCCGTGGATAATGGGCCGGCCGGTCAAAAACACTAGTTGGTGCATGTGCATTGCATGGGATATATACTTGTCCCTGGAAAGCCAAAAAAAAATTTGCGTCAGGAGCTTCAATAGTTAAGCTAATGAAACTTTATAAATTGCTTTATGTTACATTCCATGTGACGTTATGCTTTTACAGCTTAAAATTTGTGACCGCCGACCGGTCACATGTTTTAATCATCTGTCGCTATTGTAGATAAGCTGTTTTTGTTATGTAAAATCACAAAGAAGGAGGACTCCCACCTGGGGAAAACGCAACTGTTTATTTTGCCCCTAAATTGAGCCAGTAGCTATTTTTTTAATGCTAGACAGAAGCGTGTCTACACGCCGCAATCGTTACACGCCGCACACCCGTCAAAAATGATGTCAAAATTTTGAATAATGCAATTCAAACCGTGTGAATACCGGTTGCACAAAATTATTTACCAACACACTAGACGATAATACGCTGGCAAATTTTTACATGTGCGTGTATATACCATTGTGCCAGTAACTCAACTTTGGGACGAATGGGAGTGAGCCGTACCCGCTGAGTTTGCTTCGTTAAAAATATGTATAACAAATACACTAAAAGTTCCTCAAGTGTTGTAGCCAACATGATTTGAAAGTTTCAGGAAACATTTTTGTATGAGTGTTTTCGTATGAAAAATTTTGGTAACTTCGAATTTAAGTGAATTTTGGTAAATGAGAGACTTCAAATTTTTTTCCGGCCAATTTTTTTCAGAAAATGGGCAAAATTAGTAAAATATTTGTAAAAAAGTGCGAAAAGTAGGTGTAAAAAAAGTGTTAAAAAGTGTAAAAAAAAGTGTTAAAAAGTGTTAAAAAAGTAGGTGTAAAAAAAGTTGTAAAAAAAGTCCGAAATTTTGCTACTGTAAAAAAGTGTAAAAAACGTTTTTTTACTTTTTTACTTTTTTACACTTCGCAACCCTAGTTTGAAAAATGTAAAGTTAGTTCTAATATATATTTATTATACCAGAAAATGTTTATTATCTTAGGAAACTTCGAAAAAATCGGAAAAAATTTGTAATTCGGTCAGAAAATTTCGGTACCCGAACCACTTTTTGCGTGTCCGAACTGACATGTACCCGAACCCGAACTGAAAAAATGACCCGAACCGTACCCAAACTTTCGTCCCAACACTAGCAGTGGACCTCTTTTTAGTGGAACACTTTATTGGGTGAAGCATTTTTGCTTCATCAAGATCCTTTATATATATATTTGATTTTTGAAGAAGAAGAAGAAGAAGTTTATTAGTGCTAACATAAAAGCATATCAGTTTGCAGGGAAAAACAAAAGAAACAAAACAGAAATCGCAAAAAATAATGCATAGACAGCAATCGACAATGTTAGTATAAAGTATCGAAACAAAGGAAACAAAATACAAAATAATAAACTCTAATACTAAAGACAAAAATAATAAAAATACGCAAATTATGCTGCACAGGGGAAAGCAAAGCTTGCGTTGAAGCCATGAACCGCCTTCCCCTAAGTAATATGGTATATAATAAGCAGAAAATATGAGTGAATCAAGGCAGGTAACGAACATGGTTCGTTTTCGTATGTAATGCGCAGGGTAAATTCCAAAAACTAACGAAGGTAGGTGTAGGTAGACTTTAGAAATTTTGAAAAATCAATTAAGTCGAGATTGCGCGTAAATGTATCAATAGAGGGGCTAGACACAATAATATCAGGGAGAGAGTTCCAGAGATTTTCTGAGATCTGACCCTCCGAAATCTGTGCCCTTAGTGAGACAATTTCGCAGTTCCGCCTTGCATTTTTGGGTTAAATGCAGTTGGGGGGGGGGAATAGTGGACCTATTTTTTTGACCTTGGGGAAGCATTTTTGCTTCACCC